>JAYEVE010000197.1:0-82275 GCA_036346375.1 Guadua angustifolia
TTTCTTATGCCCTGAGTCATCGGACTCGACACGATCCGTGCTACGGTGTCGTGTCAGGCACGGCCCACTTCGTATCGGGCCAGGTTTCGAACCGTGCCATACCTACTATGCTTCGGACCAGTCCAAAAGAGCCCAGTCCGAGCATCCACCTCTATATGTGGCTAGCAAACACAATTGCATGTACTCTTATGAGCACTTATGTTGTCCATACCTGAAAATAAGTCTTTCAGTGGATCGTATAAACGGTCAGCAATATGTTGCATATATTGTTGTCGATCTTAACACGTCAAGTTCATGTCTGATATCCTGAAACAAACAAAAAAATTCGTAACTACGTGAGAATGCTAAGTGACTGAAAGAAAAAAAAAATAGATCGCACCCTTCCATGCCAATAAATCTAATCTATTCTATAGCTGGGTGAAAAATTGACAAGAAACAAGATTCTATCAAATATTTGGCAACCGTAAAAACACATATATGCAATTCTCACGAGTTTACAATCAGCAGCCCGATGGATCAATGCTACTCCAGCTTATATAGTATTAGTGACCGTCTGTAATAGAAAATCATTTCCGTTAAGATACACCTAATTAACAACAAACCAATAACGAAAGCTAGTGACGAACCTTGTAATGTCACCGTAAATCCAGGCTATGTTGGCTTCTGAACTTCACGATGTTGGCTGCAACCTTCGTGCCAAAGCATGTCGGACCTTCCTTGAGCTATCCCCGTCGTGCCATTCAGCTAGCCAATTTATCGAACACCAGAGACACATCCACGGAGGGGGTGTAAGGGACATGCGAGTGAGGATCGTAGCGGACAGCAGGGATGGGGGGACGCGGGGCATGCGGGCAATGGCGACCAGGGCAGGGTGGGAGGTGGCGCGCGTCAGGCCGTCGGGGCGCGCCTCGCTCGACCAGTGGACACGAGGAAGTAGCCGAGGGCAAGGATGGGGAAGCCGTCGACTGGATCCCAGTCGCCGCCTGCAGAAAAGATCCAATCAGACACTGGTGGCATTGCTTGTATTGCAGAGTCGTCGTTGCACGAGCTCCATCGCCTCCGTCGCCCCGTGGTCGCCGTCGCCCAAGCCAGGGCCACTGAACCATCAACGCGCTCGTGGGCCGTCGTCGTGGCGTAGCGCTGGCTAGTGGCTAGCCATAGAGGAGAAGGGGCATGGAGGCGCCACGGTTCCCCTGCACAGTCCTCACCGAGCGAGGTATCACACAGTCCGAATCGGTCTAGAATCAGATGAATAGGGTTGCTACAGTATCATAAATAGTGTTTTCGTATGGCGAAAAATTTGTACAATATTTTTAGCCGATCCGAATATCCGTCTTCGATCGGACATCCCGTGGGGACTGCTTAAGTTACGGTCCCCACGGAACCACATGTGAACCGTTTCCCAAGAAATGAGATATTTCTGTATTTATGAGGACGCTATGTGGAGAGGACAAGGGAGCAGAAGGAGGTGGTAGGTGCAAACGAGTTATTTTAAAATCGAGATTCTTTTTAAATTGATATAGTTCAATTAAAAATCATTTTAGTTATAATTTAAGTAATTATTTTAAATTTAAGCTAACGAGTTACTGTCAAATTGAGCCTCGTTAACTTTTTTATGTGAAATAAACTTATTTTACTTTTAACCTACCAAAAATATAATCAATAAAAATTTGATTCAAACTCTAACTAATTTTTTTCCAGCCCTATGCAACCGTGCTGCAAGAACGAAACTCGTGCGACGAGCGAGGCCCACTCGTCGGTGCCAAAAGTTTTGTGAGGCCGAGAGGGGAGAAGAGAACACATAATATAATGTTTCGCAATACACGTAAAATTAAACGTATTAGCACATTAGATTTTCATGGTAAGACTACGACTATATTTATTTGGCCATGCGCGTTTTTCACGTGAATATTTAACAGGACCATGGTACGACAGCTGGATGTGGATGGAACGTCTCTATTTTTATTGTTAGACCATTCACAATGGAAGTTTCATTCTCATTAAATGATATGACACATCATCATGTTTGGTGACATGGCAAGGTAATTATGAAGAGAGAGATAGACAGAGTTTCATGGGAGATAAGAGAGTTTCATCTAGATGAAACTCAAGATACACGGTTACTTAGATAAAATCTGATGTGGCACTCTTGGAAACTGGGAAATAAAACTATGCACTGGAAATGGCCTTATATAGACGCAGAGATGTTTAAATTAGTTTATCTTATTCTACATGCATCCAGTGACGTGTGTGTTGTGCAATTAATAATATCTCTAGACGTGATATGGTTGTTGTACGGGTGTCCTCCAGCAGATCTAGTTTGATGCAGGGATACGAATTTCGTCGGAATTCACCGAATTTTTGTTGAAATTTTAGATTCCAGACCACCACGAAATTCAAACTATCGATTGTTTAAAAAAAATTGAAATTACTACAGTAACCATCGAAATTTCATCAAAATTCACCAAAAAATCATGATTTTTTGCCTATTTTCAAACTTTTAAAGCCAGATTTGACCGGATTTAGTTCAATAACCCTTAAGAAAGTTATCTTCTATGAAAATTTATTGAAAAAACTGAATTTTCGGGATGTTTTAAAATTTAGGTAGAAACACTTTCAGATTTTTATAAAATTTCATAAGCTTGATAATATTCGAAAAATTTATGATATTATTTGTAGTAGTGTAGGATCATTCAAAAAAATTCAAAATATTTTATCCTCATTTTTTATCTTTAAAAAATCAAAACAGAATGAACATAATTAGGATAGTAACCTTGTTAGATTTTTATAATTTTTTTCAAGTGTGATCATAATCTAAAATTTTTATGAGAGATTAAGAATTGCCTCAGTACCATTCTATAAAATTTAAAAAATTAAATTTTTTGTTTGGTCAATCAAATCTATGCAAGTATTGAACTTCATTTGTAATATTATATTTCAAAAATCAAAAGAGAGAGAACATAAACGCTACTATTCATTATAATAATTTTATAAATTTACTGGAGTATGATCATGATTCAAAATTTTTGTGAGATTTTAATAATTTCCTTATCACCCTTTTGTAAAATTGTAAAAATTTTAAACCTTTTATTGCTAAATCAAATCTATGTATTGATCATCGGACTTTTATTAGAACGTAGCACCATTAGAATTTTTAAAAATTAGATTAAGCATGATCATCATCTAAAATTTTATAGAAATATTAATATTACATCAGGATCCATAAAAATGTTCAAAATTTTCTAACATGTTTGGACTATTTTTTATTTTGTTCAAGTTTGCTGGTAAGCCTTTTAACAGTAGTAGCATTGTTTGAATTTTTAACAATTCATGAAGCTTGATAATTATCTAAAAATTTTATGATAATATTAATGACACATTATAACCATGAAATTTTTTTTAAAAAGTTTCTAACATAGTTTGGACCATTTTTTATTCGGTTCAAACTTGTCGATCGGTCAGTATTTTATTAGGATAGTAGTAATGTTTGAATTTTCAAAAATTTCCTAGACATGATAATCATAAAAAAAATTTATTAGAATATTAACGATATGTCAGGAACCTACATAAAAAATTTCAAAATTTTTTAACATAGTTGAACCAATTTTTGTTCAATTGAAATTTACCAAAATTTCGGTAATTTTGCCCAAAATTTGGTTAAAAATTCTGGATTTGAATTTTGCTTTTTAAATTTTGTCCATATTTTTTTCTGAAATAACGATATTTCGCCAAAATTTCAGGTTTCGGTGGAGAGAAGAGCATACTAAATTGCTATCACCCTTAAGCTTAGGCAAACCCCGTATTAGGTCTAAACCACTAACACGAGTAAAATGGTCAAAACCAACAGGACCAAGTCTACGATGCCAAAAGAATAAATCTTTAGAAATATTAGCAATTAGACAACTATACTTAGAAGAAAGTGATATATCAAAATCAACTTTAAATACTCTTCCAAAGCGTGAAATTCTAAACACAAGATCACCTGAAGTATCTAAAACTTTGTATTTATTTTTCTTGAAACACACTTGAAGATCTTCATCAATCATTTGTGAAACAGAAAGCAGGTTATATTTCAAGTTTTCAACAAGAGCCACATCTTTAAACATAAATTTGTTATTTACCTACACTGTACCTTTTGCCACAATAGAAATGGAAGAAGCATCTCCAAAAATAACACTTTCAGCACAAGATGCACGAGTGAGGGAGAACCAATTTTTATTAATGGACATGTGGTGTGAGCATCCGGAATCCACTAGCCAAATATTCTCCTTTCTCACACGAGAAGCCTATATAAAAGAAGAAAATGTCGAGGCCTCAATACTGGGGTTAGTAATAAGATGTTTAGGAATCCAGTACTAAGACACCCGACGCACAATAGTAGGCACAACACGAGTATTCTTATGCACAAAATCAGGTTTGCCTTTACCCGTGTTTCTAGCAACAAAAGGTGTGTCTCACCCTAGGCACAAAATGAGGAGTAAAGCGTGCCTTTCTGAAATTAGATCTAGCATTAACCTTTATCCTTTATTGTTTAGCTAGTCTAAAACAAAAATTTACTAAATGTCCATCTCTACCACAATGAATGCAAGTGTAGTTAACACGATGTCTAGCTTTAGAAGTAGAAACAACATTTGCATTCATCATAGTAGAAGATAAAATTCCAGCAGACTTAAAAACAGTTTTTTTACACTCATTGACAATTTCAAATTTTCCAATTTCAAGTGTCTTAACAACAGTAGGAGTATGTGATTTATGATGAACATAAGAATTAAAACCTAAACCTTTGTTATGAGTGCTAACCCTTGATTGATCTAAAATCATATTTAGGTTTTTCTTTCCTTTAGTGAAATGTTATAAAGATTTTTTCCACTAATCAATCTTTCGAGAAAGAGTTAAACAATTATTACAGGTAATGTCCACTTCTCCTTTTTGCTTGCGACAAGTTAAACATGAAAGAACCTCATGTGTGCACAAAACATCTGTCATTTGAGAAACCCTAGCATTTGCATCATGCAACTTCAATTCTAGTGTCGAGCATTTAGAACATGGAGTTGAATCATGCAAATCAATAGTAGAACAACTAGCATTTTTTAACATATTTCTCATTTCTCTTAACTTGCTCTAGCAAAGAAGCATGTTATTTTCTAAGTGAAGTAAGCTCATTGTAAATTAAGTCACATGATTTACAAGCATCATCATCAGGAATTAAAGATTTAAGTCTAGCAATTTCAGCATTCAAAGATTCCACAAGAACATCATGTTTCTTAATTTTTTTATCGCGTTTATTAAGCAATTTACCAAGACGAGCAACAACAATAGCTAATTCATCGTAAGAAGGTTCTACCTCATTGAAGTTGCTATTGTGATCATCATCGGTGAAGCTGTCACTACTTTTAGCCATGAGACACAACCCCGTTAAATCATGCTTGCTTGGAGTTGCATTGTCCTCGCTACTCTCCGAATCCACAACGCTCAAATTGACTTGTTCAAGAGTGGAAAGAACTTGGTAGACAACTTTGCGATTCACAAAGCTTCTCTTCTTTCTACTACTTGAGGTAGTCTTCTTTTTCTCCTTCATCTTGTCCTTGTCCCTCTTATCCTTTGAAGATTTACCTGCAAATTTAGGACAATTTAGACGAATGTGGTTAAGATCACCGCATTCATAGCATCTTGGGGGACTACCACCAATTCCCTTCATCATTCGCATATTCTGCAAGGCTTTGTTAAAGCGTGAGGAGAGTAATGTCAAGTATTCTTCTGAAAATTTCTCAATCTGTTCATCAGTTAGTGAAGATAAGGAAGACAAAGCGAAACTTGAAGAAACATTATTATGAGACATGCTAGGTTGGGAGGTCAAAGCAACTGATTTACGATCATTCTTCCTAGCAAGAATATCCAATTCATGAGTTTTTTAATTTAGAGAAAAGAACATCTAAAATAAGTGTACTCGTGACAATTGATTCTCTAATGGATGTTACTTTCATCTCCCAAATAGATATGTCTAATACACCAAGCAATTGTCTAGCATTAGCAGCATCATCATAGCTAACCCTAATAGCACGTAAATTGCTAAGAATCTTATTGAAACGTGCAAATAAATCATCTAGCGACTCACCTGTTTTTATCTTAAATCGCATGTATTCTTTCTTATATATATATATATCTTGATGAACCTCTTTGACAGTACTAGAACCCTTATGGTAATTACAAAGAGATTTTCATACCTCATATGTAGACTTGAGATGGATCATGCAGTCGAAGTCGCTTCTTCCCAATCTTTGGATGATCAAATCTCGTGCTTTGCTATTCGCTTCCACACGTGCTCGATTGGTTTCGTTAACGTTATTGTTCTCGAGCACTTCATATGGTTTGTACACCTTTTCCCAAATCGTGAAGCCTTAAGCTTGGATGTACGTCCCCATCTTGGCTTTCTAAAACTGAAAATCAACACCATTGAAACACAAGGTTTTGTCGAATAATGATCCATTGATATAATTCTAATCACCAATTAAGAATAATTAGAAAAACCTTGCTTTGATACCACTTGTAGGATCGATATACACTAAACTAGCAATTAGAGGGCGGGTGAATGATTGCACAAAAACTAAAATCAAATTTTTGATGATTTTTTAAACACCCCAATTCGGACTCAAATTGTCTGATTTGTATTTGACAAAATAGAGTAAGATATGATCACTAAAATATATATTTTTGGAGATCCAACAAATGGATTGGCATGAAATTTGAACCGTAGAAACTAGATTTCAATACGAATTTAACAAAAAAGAATCAATGCAATTGGATTTACAGATCAAAAGTTATAGGCCCCGAAAGCTTACTGAAACAGACTTTGACGAGAATTAACCTAACCCTAATTTTGAGATTAATCAAAATCTACAAAAGATTAGCCAATGAAACTTTCAAGAACTCTAAGTTGATGCACTAGTAAGGTTTTGGATGGATCAAATCAAGATTAAACTCGTTGAATCAAGAGAGACAATGAATCAATCTATAAGAATCAAAACCGGGCAAGAATGCAAAAATGAACAAAACAGATCGCCGTAGCAAAAATGGATAAACAGTAAATCATGATCATCGTAGCAAAGTACTGTGGCAACACAAAATCACTGTAGCATCATGGTACTGTAGCTACGTGAAGACTCTCACTCGGGAGGCTGAGGAAATTGGGATTTTTATTTTTTTTCTCTATTTGTGTACAGTACCTCAAAAAAAAAGAGTACAACTCTAAAAATAACTCTCTCTTTTTTTATATAGACAGGAGATATCCCTCTCCTATTTATAATGAGCAACAGTTCGCATGCATGTCCACTTGGCCCAATACATGCAAACTGTCCCAAATGATTACAATTGCATGCGTACAGCCCACTTGCCACTCTCACGTGATTATCAGCCTCCATGAGCACTGTTCTCTAGCTTGAACGTCCCGCATGATATCATCGACCACTAGGACTTGGATTTCTCCCTGAACCTAGTCCCGAACCTAGTTCCAGTCCCGTCATTGATCACGTTCGCTCTCGAGCAACACCTGCACATGAACAAACAAGAAACAATTTTGAGCACAAGTCTACGACTTGACTCAACATCAGTCCATGCAGTTTCTTACACAAGCATTGCATAAAATCAAACAATTCGCGCAAAAATCAAGACGTTCGGTACTACCACTCAGTGGCCCGGTAGCACCGCTCGCATTGAAAACCAATTTTGAGCTAATTTTTCAGCATATTTCGCAAATTCAATTCTAAGCCAATTTTTTAGCATATGATTTCATAGTTACCATTTGCTTCTAGTTTATGTGTGAATTTCTCATCTTGACATTACAAACTCCTAGAACGAAGGAGAAACAGCTAATGACAAGGATTGAGGAGTCCAGGACTCCAGGTAAGTGGTACTCCAAGTAAATTAGCAATAGAATAACCCTGTATTTTAATTTCAAGCCAATGCTTCATCTATTGTGTAATTGGTTCTCCTAGTAAACATTAGGCAGGTGATCTTTGTGTCCCGTTGCTTGTTCCATACATATCAACTGTGTCCTGCCTTGGTCAATGACATAAAAGGGCCATGCAGTTAGTGATTAGTCGACTGAATGGCTCAGATATTAATAGTTTGCATACCTTATTAGATCTTACTAAGGACTGACAGCTAAGTGTAATTTGTTCTCTTCTGCAGAATGGCAAGTCTGGTTCATACTATTGGCGCTCCTCCTGGCGTCGGATGTCCTGTTCTACGCGTTCTACGAGCACTCCGGTTCTACTTGTTTTTTTGTACTACTTAGTTCAGTTTAAGGGATGCACGTTGCTAAAGCCTCCATTGACTCCATTGTGTATTCTTCATGCTTTGTATGGGGACCAAATGACAGCAGATTAGTGCAGCTTCTGTTTTTGCCTAGTTTATGCACCTATCTACTCAGGCTTTGAGAAAAGTTGGTGTTCACTACCTTTTGCCTTTCTTTCTGAGTTTATTGGAGATATGCATCTATGATTGTTCCCATGATTAGATGTGGTATCCCTAGTTTGATCTATCGATTTGCCTCATCTAGCCATTGTGGTCGGTGGAGCCTTGGTCTGGGCTTTGTGGTCATTTAATTATTTGCTCTTTGCCATATATTACTCTATGTATTCATGTATTATCCGTATAATTTTATCTGTTCCTGATATGAATCCGTGACATATCTATCCCATATCTGTATCCCGAATAACTCGGATTTGTATCTGTATACGGTTCCAAATCCGGGAAAAAAAATGGATTAGAATACAGGAAGAGCAATATCCGCCCGTATCTGACCCGTTTTCACCCCTACTTACCCTCCAGTAGACATAAATTTAAGTGCTTCAGTTTTGCAGAGAGTGTAAGGTAAAAAAACAAAACAAAATGGTTGTACACTTGATCTCATCCTCCATGGGTGATGGCTCCATGTAGTAATACCTGCATCTATTAAACAGAAGAGTTGAACCATGTTGCAATAGGTCAACAAGGACTGGGTCTAGCTTTTCACAGCTTTGATCAAATATCAAGCTCAAGATCCCGGCAAAAAAGTTTCCATTTAATCAGATGATAGTGGACGGTGGCAAACAAGATAGAAATCACCACATGCAGCTGATGCAAGACGGGATTGCAACGTGACACCAATTACTCGAAATGATGGCTCATTCTCAGCATCTATAACACAAAATCGTAACCTCAAATCTGACGCATTTCCATGTCAAAATTTCAGACATCCAACTGAATATGTATTCAGATCAGAGAACAAAGATATTTCTCCACATCATTATGCTTCCAAGATATCACTGCAGATTTGACATTCTCGAGCGATGATTGCCATAGAATGCCAACATTGACATCTATGCTCTGCATTAATGCATGCGTGTAAGCACATTGATCCTCCCAGGATACAGGGCCAAGATCCTCCCAGACAGTCGTCACTATCACTTTGGTTTTCATTGCCCTTGCAACTGGCCTGGTCATTTCCATTCAATGTTGTAGGTGTAGTCGTGCTTCTGTCATGTACAGATTTACACTGCTCCGATGGCGAACTTAGCCCAATTGATTTATTGAGATGTAATGGAGCACATGTTTTTTTTTCTCTGGGGGATAGAAAAGTTTCTGAAGGAGATTCTTCAATCCATTTCTTTTCAGAGACTAACAAATCTACTAACTGATGGAGGCATGTATCATCAAGGTGTTTGAGAGGCCAACGGTCTTGCTTCTGTAGTCCATGCACCAACTCCTCCCTGCCAACCTGAGATACTTTCTAAAAAGGCCAAGCAATGATTTCTCATTACATTTCAGATGAGTCCTTGTCCACCTTAGTCCTTAGGATGAGAATTGCATGAGAATAAATGATTGAACTGCAACTTGATGAATATAATACATTTTGTTTTGAGACTGCATATGTTTCACAAGCATATAGTGTATAGACATACCCAGTTTAGGAAATATCATCGATGCCAGATTATTATAAATAAGAACAATATATGTCATGAAATCATGAACATACAGGAGGAAAATATCATTACAAAGGAAAATAAATTACTTGCATATTAATTCAGTGCTTAAAATTTTGATTATCTCCTGGTGTTGCCACAGGGGATTTTTTTTCTGACTTTCTGCTAGGTTCTGTTGGGCTTTTGCCTGGGCCGAAAGAGCCGGCCCACTCCCACCACGTGAGAAGGGAAAAGGAGGGAGACATCCCTGCTGCCTGGACGCCAGGACTCGCAAGGGTTTCCTTCTTTGGTCACGAGACTGGCGGCGGGGCGATTTTGGGAGAGGAGTGGCTTCTTGCGCGGAGATGAGGATCGAGCTCCGGCTCAAGCGGGATCCCGTTGCTCCGGCTCGGCTATAAGGGAAGCACCTCTCTCTTAAATATGGGTTCCTTTTTCTCTCGGTTTTACCGATCCTCTCTTGATCTCCATCGTCTTGGTGCTCGGGTGTTTCATCTGTTCTCCGGTGTGGTTTTCGTACGTGTATGTGTGCCTGGAGGTGCATGCGTGTGGTGGTGATTCTTTGTTGCCTTCTTTGACTTGGTACCGGTGGCCACGGGTGGTCATTGTGTGCTCGCTTCTTCCTCAAGCATCTCGGGCTTCTACTTCAACTCCGTTCGTTGTAGAAGTGATGGCATCGTATCTCGAATCACTTTCCAAAGGGCTGCGTGTGTAGCACGGAAATTTGGTTTCGGGACAGCTGACACATTCGCTTTGTCTCGACTTCATCGGCTCGGATCCGGCGCTGTGTAAGGAACTTTTACTCCCCTCTGTTGGTATTGTGTCAGTGGACCGATTGAGAAATCTGGGGAACTAGCCATCGAGCTAGAGGCTGTTTTTCTTGATCTGGAAACACTGATTTTGTTCTACTGCTGCCGCTCAATGATGATTCAAATAGTTGAGATTATATTGATCTGCTAGTTAGTGAATGCTTCCTGTGGTTCAGCACTGTTTTAGATCATTGTGTTTAGACTTCTTCTTGGCCTTGTTGCTTCTGGATATGTGCTATGTCTTCCCGTGATTAGTTACATTACATGGCTTGAATAGCTTTGATATCATTGGTACATTCGGAACTTAATTGTCACTAGTCCGGTGCCCGTGTGTTAGACCATTTTATTGTTGTCTTGCGATCGTGAGCTTGTCATAAGTCCATAATCGAGTTCTAGTGAATCAATTTTCTTAAAACAAAGGTTGAATTGTGTAGATTCACCGATTTGATTGATATATTCTGTGATATATTGCTGAAATTGGTGTTGGAGGGCTCCTTTTGGAGCAACCCATCGATGACTTAAATCTGAGAGCAAAGTCTCGCCAAAACAAACATGAGCTTTATCTTTGTTTTGTTTAATCGCCTATTGTCCATACTTGATGCCATGCTTATATGTGGGACAGATCATGAGTTTATTTGTTTATAAGCTTGTTCCAATAGAAATCATGATATTCTCATACATTCCTGGCAATATGGATAATGTGTGCTTAGTTATATATGGGTTAAGTCATTGTTTCATTATGCTCATACTGCAATTACTTCAACAATCCAGAAACCAAATTTGTGTAATGGCCTCCGGTAGTAGTGACGTAGTTAAGCCTGAGATCTTTGACGGCTCCAGCTTTAAACGCTGGCAGGCACGTGCTAGGTTGTGGCTGATGGACCTTAAGGTCTTTTGGGTGATATGCAGTCCTCCCTTGCCCCCTATTCCCCTTTCTGATGAGGAGAATAGGCGCTGGGAGGAAGCGAATCACGCTGCCCTAGCACGATTGTTGGCCGTAGTCTCAAATAGGCTTTTCGACATCTACTCAAACTACAAGACGGCGAAGGAAGTGTGGGATGACCTAGAACAAAAGTTCTCTGAAGGGGACAACGGGAATGAAAGCTTTATAGTCGAGAACTACCTGAATTATAAGATGGTAGAGAATCGGTCTATTATGGAGCAGGTCCAGGAGCTTTAGCTCCACATTAGGGACTGAACGATTAGTTATCTCTTGCCAGAGAGCTTTCAGGTTAATGTGATCTTGGCTAAGCTGCCGCCCTCGTGGCGTGACTTTGTGACCGCTCGTCGACACATAAAGGAGCGCCTGACTGTTCCCGAACTTCAGGCAGCTATAAATGTCGAGGAGCGAGCCCGTGCTAGTGGAGGTAAGCACTCCACGTCCCAGGTCCAGGCTCACTTGGTTGACACCAAGACCTTCAACGCCGGTGGTGGAAAGAAAAAGAAGAAGCCCAAGAACCAGACTGGCGCAAAGGGAAAGAACATGAAGAGAAAGGAGGATTTGGTCTGCTACGTTTGTGGCATCGTCAGCACATCGCCGGAGGTGCCGCGACCGTAAGGGCAAGGGACTAGCACCGGTCGGCCAGGCGGCCGTAAGGCGAGGCGCGACGTTGCGATGGCGCCCTCGGCCCATCGATGGGTATGTACCTAGAGCCTTTATGGCTGATTCATCATTTGATTGGTGGATCGATACAGGTGCAACGCGTCATATAGCTGCTGACAGAACCTCTTTCACTTCATTTCAGGGTCAAGATTGTGGATCCGTCTTGATGGGCAAGCAGGCGGAAGACGATTCGAGGATTGGCCAGTGCGCTCAAGCTTACCTCAGGCAAGACGCTAGTTCTTCGCGACGTGCTGTACGTGCCCACGATGCGGCGTAACTTGATCGGTGGTTCTGCCTTGTGTAGACAGGGCGTCAGATTAGTGTTCGAGTCTAATAAGGTCATTTTGACCAAGTATGGTGCCTTTATTGGCAAGGGTATGATAGAGACGGCATGTTTAGTCTCTCATCTTATGTCGAATAATATTTCCATTTTCAATGTGGTTTGTAATAAAACTCATGATGTATGGCATTCTCGTTTATGTCATTTGAATTTTGAGGCTATTGCGGTTGAGCAAAATGAACTTAATTCCAGAATATAACTATGAGAAGGGTTCTAAGTGTGAAGTGTGTGTGCAAGCTAAGCAACCCGTAAAACCGTTTCACTTTGGCCAAGGGCTAAGCACCTCTCCACTAGAGCTAGTCCATTTCGATCTTTGTGAGATGAATGGCATATATACTAAAGGTGGCAAGCGCTATTTCTTTACTCTCATAGATGATAGTACTAGATCTTTGTTATGTCTACTTGCTTAAAAGTAAGGATGAAGCACGAGATTTCTTTAAAATCTATAAAGCTGAAGTGGAAAACCAACTAGAAAAGACAATAAAACGGCTAAGGTCCGATAGAGGAGGTGAATACATCTCTAAGGATTTCGCTCACTTCTGTGAAGAAAGTGGTATCATTCATGAAACCACACCTCCCTATTCTCCCCAATCTAATGGGGTAGCGGAACGAAAGAACCGAACTCTTTTGACTTGGTTAACTCCTTGTTACAAAGTTCAGGTATGTCGGTCCGATGGTGGGGGGAGGCAGTTCTCACAGTTAACTATGTCCTAAATAGGGTGACGCCTCGCAACCGCGAGGTAACTCCCTATGAAGGATGGAAGGGGAGAAAGCCGAATATGTCCCATCTTCGTACTTGGGGCTGCCTCGCTAAGGTCAGCCTGCCCGTTCCGAAGAAGAGGAAACTAGGACCTAAGACTGTAGACTGTGTCTTTCTAGGATATGCTGCTAACAGCACAGCATATAGATTTCTAGTGGTCAAATCCGAGACGAGCGAAGTCGCTGTAAATGACCTTATGGAGTCTCGTGATGCGATATTCTTTGAGTCTATATTTCCTATGAGATCTAATGAGATAATCACACCAGATAGCTCGAGTGAGCACTACTCTATCCCTCCTGAAGTGGCCGAGCCCACTCCTGACTTGGAGTTGAGGAGGAGTAAGAGGCAGAGGACTGAAAAGTCATTTGGTGATGATTTTGCCACTTATCTTGTAGATGATGAGCCACGTACCCTCTCTGAGGCATTCGCATCTCCTGATGCAGAATACTGGAGGGAAGCAGTTCGTAGTGAGATAGATTCTATCATCGCTAACGGAACGTGGGAAGTCGTCGATCTACCAAGTGGATGCAAACCAGTGGGTTGCAAATGGATATTCAAGAAGAAGAGGAGACCTGATGGTACTATTGAAAAGTACAAGGCCCGCTTAGTGGCTAAGGGTTTCACTCAGAAAGAGGGTGAAGACTACTTTGATACCTATTCCCCAGTGGCCAGATTACCTACTATCCGTGTGCTTATAGCAGTGGCTGCGGCATGTAATCTCCTAGTCCATCAAATGGACGTAAAGACCGCTTTTCTTAATGGAGAGCTGGATGAGGAGATATATATGCAGCAGCCAGACGGATTTGTGGTAAAGGGACAGGAGAATAAGGTTTGTCGCTTGATTAAGTCTTTGTATGGTCTTAAGCAAGCCCCAAGCAAATGGCATGAGAAATTTGATAACACATTGACATCTGTTGGGTTTTGTGTGAAGCAAGCGAGCAGATCGTGTATTATCGGTTTAGAGGGGCCGAGGTGTCATTCTATGTCTTTATGTAGATGACATATTGTTGCTTTGGGACCGACTTAGATGTTATCAATGAGTCGAAAGAATTTCTCTCCTCAAACTTTGATATGAAGGAATTAGGAGAAGCGGATGTTATTCTTAACATCAAGCTTATCAAGGGTCGAATGGGATCACGCTCGCAGTCCCATTATGTGGAGAAGATCTAACCCGCTTGGGCATATGGATTCTAAACCGCCTCCACGCCCTATGATCCGAATATGAGGCTTTGCAAGCACACTGGTGAAGGTGTTAATCAACACCTGTATTCACAAGTAATTGGATCCTTGATGTATCTCTGTAGCGCTACTAGACCTGATATCTCATATGCAGTATGCAGATTAAGCTGTTACACGGCTAATCCGGGAGATGATCACTGGGTAGCACTACATAGGGTACTTAGGTATCTCAAGGGTACCATGAAGCTTGGAATCCATTACTGTGGCCATCCGGCTGTCCTAGAAGGATTCAGTGATTCTAACTGGATAAGTGACTCGGATGAGATGAAGGCTACTAGTGGATATGTTTTCACTATAGCAGGTGGGGCCGTGTCATGGAAGTCTGCAAAACAGACTATCATCACACGCTCAACCATGGAGGCTGAACTAATTGCTCTAGATTCAGCAGCTGTGGAGGCAGAATGGCTCAAGGAGCTTCTTCGACCTCCCAAAGTCTTTGGAAAAGCCGATTCCAGCTATCCTAGTATATTGCGATAACCAGACTGTGATAGTCAAGGTTAAGAATAGAAAGGACAATATGAAGTCCTCGAGGCATATTAAGAGGAGACTTAAGTCTGTTCGGCATGCGGAGAGACGGGTGTTATTGTTGTAGAATACGCTCAGTCTGGTAGTAACCTGGCTGATCCTTTTACAAAGGGTCTGCCTAGGACGACTATCGAAGCAGCGTCTAGAGGAATGGGGCTGATACCCTGTTAGTGGTAACCAACAGTGGTAACCCATCCTGACTGAGCGGCGATCCCGCGAATCAGGCTCTGGGACAACTAAGCTGTGTGGTACTGTAAAGCACACCTAACAAAGTTCCATTCGCTGCAGTGCTTATTCTGTAAGGTAGGATGAGGTGAAAACCTCTTAATGAGTTCGGAGCCTTATAAAGGCTAGGGAATTGTCCTACAGGATTCCCTTGAAGAACGAACCTATGTGAGCAGATCGTGGGGTCGCGATCCGTGAGAGTTTAGGGTATACTCTCTAGAGAGCTCATGAATGGATACAAGGACATGACCATAATGTCCTGCCCCGCTAGAGGTGCAGTTTTGCAGCCTAGTACTGCGTGCTATCTGAATGAATGCCCTCACATCAAGGCTCTGGATCATATGTAGTCCTCCACCGTCTCGTGTCGGGTTGGATTTCTTGTAGCTAAACATTGGTTCAAACCTTTGCAGTACCTATGTTGAACAAAGAGATATTAAACGAGATTTCACGAGTGTCATTACCATTGTCGATTGAGGCAAAAGGGTGGGGATTCTTTGGGCTTTTGCACGGGCGAAATAGCCGCCCACTCCCACCACGTGAGAAGGAAAAGGAGGAGACATCCTCGCTGCTGGACGCCTTGAGACTCGTAAGGGTTTCCTTGCTGGTCACCAGGAACTGGCGGCGGGGGCGATTTTGGGGAGAGGAGTGGCTCCGTGCGCGCCGGGAGATGAGGATCGAGCTCCGGCTCAAGCGGGATCCCGTTGCTCCAGCTCGGCTATAAGGGAAGCACCTCTCTCTTAAATATGGGTTCCTTTTTCTCCGGTTTTACTTGGTTCCTCTCTCGATCTCCATCGTCTTGGTGCTCTGGGTGTTTCATCATTCTCGGTGTGGTTTTCCCACGGTGGCGGTGTGCCCTGGAGGTGCATGCGTGTGGTGGTGATTCTTTGTTGCCTTCTTTGACTTGGTACCGGTGGCCACGGGGTGGTCGCTGTGTGCTCGCGCTTCTTCCTCTGCATCTCGGGCTTCTACTTCAACTCTGTTCGTTGTAGAAGTGACGGCATCGTATCTCCGAATCACTTTCCAGTGGCTGCGTGTGTAGCCTGGAAATTTGGTTTCTGGGACAGCGACCTGTTCGCGCTTTGTCTCGACTTCGTCGGCTCGGATCGGCTACATGTAAGGAACTTTACTACCCTCTGTTGGTATTGTGTCATGGACCGATTGAAATCTGGGAACTAGCCATCGAGCTAGAGGTTGTTTTTCTTGATCTGGAAACACTGATTTTGTTCTACTGCTGCCGCTCAATGATGATTCAAATAGTTGAGATTATATTGATCTGCTAGTTAGTGAATGCTTCCTGTGGTTCAGCACTGTTTTAGATCATTGTGTTTAGACTTCTTCTTGGCCTTGTTGCTTCTGGATATGTGCTATGTCATCCTGTGATTAGTTCTGTTACATGGCTTGAATAGCTTTGATATCATTGGTACATTCTGGAACTTAATTGTCACTAGTCTGGTGCCTGTGTGTTAGACCATTTTATTGCTGTCTTGCTGATCAGGAGCTTGTCATAAGTCCATAACTGAGTTCTAGTGAATCAATTTTCTTAAAACAGTGCTGAATTGTGTAGATTCACTGATTTCAGATTGATATATTCTGTGATATATTGCTGAAATTGGTGTTGGAGGGCTCCTTTTGGAGCAACCCATCAGTGACTTAAATCTGAGAGCAAAGTCTGCCAAAACAAACATGAGCTTTATGCTGTTTTGTTTAATCTGCCTATTGTCCATACTTGATGCCATGCTTATATGTGGACAGATCATGAGTTTATTTGTTTATAAGCTTGTTCCAATAGAAATCATGATATTCTCATACATTCCTGGCAATATGGATAATGTGTGCTTAGTTATATATGAGTTAAGTCATTGTTTCATTATGCTCATACTGCAATTACTTCAACAGGTTCTACAACTATAAAATAACCTGCTTATGGGCAAGTAATTTGCATGTCTAGTATGATGGATCACCCACTGAAAATCACTCTTCATCTTTTATTGTAGCAATAAATGTGGCAACCATGTTGCAGCTTATTGGTTACTACTAATCAGGACAATGCAGCTGATGCACACGAATCTTCTAAAAATTTGGAGATCAGAAAAAGAAAAGCCCTCGGTTTCTTGCAGTAAAGAATCCACTCACGATGAGCAAAAACACTACCAATCTACCGTGCAACTTATTTTTAGTCTTTTGTTCATTTTCATGAGTGCAAGATGAAGTTTTCCAGCATTTTCTGCAAAATTGCATAACTGTAGCTTGCTGTAAACATGATACAAGACCAACTGACAAGCAAAACTGTGGACTTATTTTTCAGGCATGAAGCTACTGTTCTTTCAGGTCAGTTACATATCTATAACTGGTTCCTAACCCAAGAACTATTGTTACTGCAGATTATATTGTCCATGAGACTGGCACATCATAATTTGCTAATTATAGAATTTGAGGCCGAAGTCACCACATTTATGTTGTGCAGACAACTAGATATGAGAAGTAAACTTAGAAGCAGGATGAAAAGGATTTACCTTGTCTTTGCTTTTGAAACAAGGTCTGATCCATGAGGGGTTAACAAATATTGCTCTAGTGCATCCAAGAAGTAAGTTTTTTTGAACAGTTCAATTCCTACTTGCGGTCCACTTGCACTGGCAGCTGTCTTAACAAATGCAGACACTTTATTTGAGTCTTTCCTTGTTCCATCAATGATATCTGTAGAATTTCTATTGTCATCTGTATCTGATTTTGCAGATGACCATCACCTTGCTGCACAGCTAACTACCCCTTTGCTGTTTTCTCCAAAACCGCCCATTTGTTCAGCTTCGCTAATGTCAACTGTTTTGTTAGAATGGTTCTCCATACTTGCTAAATTCTCGTTGACATTTAATTTGTCAGAACGGTCACTAGAAGGGATATTTGACAAACAATTGCTAACTGCTGAAGTGCTATCAAGATCCTTTCCATCTGGAGTTTCAGTTCTGGGAAAATTCTTCAAGACCCTTTCCAAAAGTCTGTTATGTTGGTCAGAGTATTATGCCCTTCGTGGCTTCGTGAGTTGGTAACTCGTTGGACCCTTGAGAACGGGGTAGCATTATGAGATGGAGAAACCTCAGGATTAATAGGCTCAGGGCCATTCCATAGAATCCAAATCCTTTCAAACAGCCCCCCTTTGCTAATAGTAGCTTGCGCCCCCGATGAGGGAGTTCCAGCAGCAGTCACCAAATCAGCTTCCATATGGCTGGCAGGTGGTTCTGATTGTGTAATAAGATCGATGAGTGGAGCTTTCCTTTGGTCCGTAGATAATGAACCAGATGGGGCATCAACTGCCGGAATTTTCTTTTGGTCTGGAGACAATAGATCTGATGGGGAAGATGGAACATCAATGATGGTGGCTTCTCATTCTTAGCATCATTGAGGCGTTTTACCTCACCATTGTTTTGGGAAAAATTCATTCTCTTAAAACTTTGCTCCATAGGCTCTATTGATCTCTTGAAAACCCCAATTACCTCAGGTTGACAATCACCTGGTAGGGGATCTATAAATTTCACAACATCAGGCGTGGCTTGGAGAAGGGCAGAGAACTTTCCGAAGCCAAATAATCCTTTACCCAGAAGCACACTGTTCCTTTTAAGCTCGGTTCGAATATCTGGAAGACTGACCCCATCAGGATAAAATTCTAGTGCTTGCCTAACCCCATTGACAACATATTTAGGGACTATAGGTGGCTTTACTGGCTTTGTTTGTGACGGTAAAGCCATGGACTTCTCTGATTCTGTGTTCAGGAAAGGGTCATCAAAAGCTCCCCTGTAGTGGCCATACCAAGAACAAGATGAAACATCAGGTGGTTGGTTGAAGTATTTCAATGACAAATCCACCCCTTTTAACTAAAGTCTCCCACGGCCGCATCACTGCGCTGCACAGGACGCAGGAGTCAGTATTTGGGCTAGAGATGTCCAAACGGACCGGGCCAAATGGGCCGGCCCAAGGCATGACACTATTAGTCTGGCCTGAACACGGCACGGCCTAGTCGTAAATGGGCCGTTGGCACATTTCACTCGTCTGTGTCGTGCTTGGGCGGTATGGCACGGCCCGCTTCGGGCGGGCCAACACAACCTGCCAGCTCGAACGCGGGCGGCACGATTAGGGGTAGACACGGCCCGTTTAGCCTGGTACGGTCCGTTTAGTCCGTTTAGTTTGAAAAATAGTTGTTGAAGACTTAAAAAATTCGAAAAATATCCTATTTTTTCCCTATAAATAGGTGGTTGCTGCCCCTCATTTCTACATCAACAATCTTGCATTCTCCTCTATTCATTCTCTTATGAAAATTCTTTTACTCTTGGTGGTAATGTGGCAAAATTCAAAATAGTTTTGCCAAAAAAAAAATCCAAAAATCCAAAATTCGGCTTTGGACTTCTGTCAAAAAATAAAAGTGATAATTGTGATTTATGTTTTCGTTTTGTTAGTATTTTAAATCATATTTTAGTACTAATAGCATAATTATTTTTTGCAGTTTGCTTTATGGAGCATGAGGATTTTACGGCTTTCCCAGCTTCTGATTTCGGGATTTCACCCGAAGAGCTTATTGCATCCTATGAAGCGCAAGAAGCTACAGGAGCTGTGTTATTCCCAAGCTCTACAAGTGTTACTGCATTGGCAAGCACCGAGGCGAAAAGAACAAGATGTAGTACATCAGGAGTCTGGGAAGATTTCGAGCAAATTTTTGAGACATCAGTTGGCGTCCAGAGCAGGTATGCTGTTTGCAAATATTGTAAGCACAAATTAACTGTGAAATCTTCAGGTGGAATGGGGCACTTGAAGAGGCATGCTGAAAGCTGTAGAAAAAAACAGGGATGGCTTTGAAACAGATGCAATTGCAATACAACCCTGACGGTACGGTACGTAACTAGGACTACAATTCTGAGGTAGCACGTGAATCTCTTTGTCGTTTAATCGCTTCATATTTTAAAAATTGCTACCCACTTAAAGAGCCACGAAAATGATGATATCTTACGTGAAGTTGTTTACACTATGAAAAATAAAAATTTTGAAATATTAGTAAGAAATTTCTATATTATATGCATTTGCATTTATTTTAGATCATAGAGCTAAAGTTCGAGGATTCTTTAATGTTCTCTTACTTCTAAGTGATGCGGTAGGTACTGATTATTCTAGTTATTTTTTAATTGTCCGTGTTAACTTATCTCAAGTTTATGATAAGTATGATCGGAAATTTACTGGAGTTCGCATGCAGCGACCTCCACCAGCACCCACAATAGGTAAGAAGAAAACTGCGTGAGGAAAGATATGGGGTGCAGGTGGCTCTACCTCAAGGAGTTCGACTACAACAACAATAAGTACGGATACATCAAATGGTAGGGAGCTAGTTGTCTATCTCAACAGCGACATTGTCAACTACTAAGAGCAGCAAGAGGAGGACTTCAATATTTTGTAGTGGTGGCACGAGCATAAGATAACATATCCGGTGCTTTCCATATTAGTACAGGATGTGTTAACAGTTCCTGTCTCCACGGTTTTTTTGGAGTCTGCTTTCAGTCTATCCGGAAGAATAATAGAGGAGCAAAGAACAAATATGATAAGTGAGATGGTGGAAATACTTTTCATTGTGAAAGGTTGGGAACAAGCTGATCAATGAGCTCAACATACTATAGAAAATGATGAGCTGGTGGAGATGTTCGAAAACCTTTATCTAGATAATGAGGAAGAATAATTGTAATCTTTACTTTTTTTCCTATATCATCGAGACACTGAGCTATAGGATGTACTCCTTTTTCTTTGCAAAGGTTTTCTCGTG
Organism: Guadua angustifolia; assembly: GCA_036346375.1. Classification (NCBI taxonomy): domain Eukaryota; kingdom Viridiplantae; phylum Streptophyta; class Magnoliopsida; order Poales; family Poaceae; genus Guadua; species Guadua angustifolia. Next base: position 21,255 of record JAYEVE010000197.1, read on the forward strand.
TTGAGTTTTTACTTGGCAAAGTTTTTAACGAGGCAACCAAACATCAATAAAGCTCATTATTTAATTCAAATTATTTGTCTCATTTTAGAATTTATCTCATATTTTAGCTTTTTCTTAATTTTTATATATTTTTAAAAAGTTTTTCTACATCCTTCGAGTTTTTATAATTATTCTAAATTTGTACATTTTTTTGAATTTTTTCATATTTTTTGATTTTTTCATACTTTTCTATTTGTCTAATTTTTATATTTTTTTGGAGTTTTTAATTCTTTTGGCGCTTAACGGGCTAACAGCCGACACGGCCCGTTGGACCCGTCTTGGCGTGGGCAGCCCGTTAGCCTGCGGGCTATGCTTAGGCTGGCTCCTTGGCACTTGGCCCGGCACGGTACATCCTGTTTATTAGTCGGGCCGAAACGAACTATGCCGTTTTTTAATCGGGCCGGGCCATGCCGGACCGCCCATTTGAGCATGTCTAATTTTGGGTAGGCTAGCAGTATGTTAGTTGCTCATCCGAAGGCGATGCAAAATGTTTGTGAAGTCTTTATCCCCAGATATAAGGAAGAAGTGGGCTGGCGGAGGGTTCTGAGCAATCCAGTAGACGTGATCAGCCATGAATTATCGGTTGGAACCATCTTTTCCACCTATACAATGTCAACTGTATTATTAGTATATCACAAGACCAGACAAAATCCGTAGACAAGTGAAATCTACATGTAAAATAAAGAAAAACACAGAGTTTGAGTTCTATTTAACACGAAGCTGATAGTTGGCACCCTATTAATTTATACATCCCAAAATAGCATTAACGCCATAACGGCAGGCAAACGGCTCCCCTACACTGTTTCTTCCATTCATGTACTAGTTGTGTTGGGATTAAATTTATCCAAGCACACTAATAATCTGTTGTATAACTCTGTTTTGTTAATTTTCCATAGAGTATTTTTCCTGTATTAAGGCATATATTAGCATATACCCCACATCATTATATGCATAACTAAATCTGTTTTTTTTAATAGTATAACTAAATCTGTTTTCTTTAATAGTTGTTATATAATTATATAAGGCCGTCAGGTGGTTGATTACTGGTACTAAGAATATTGCCAAATTACAAAAACTTAAAAAGATGAAAACAAAATCAAAAGCCAATCCATGAAATGATGAAAGCCACATAATTTCTGACTAGATCAATGCCCGTGCGTTGCTACGAAAAATAAAATTGGTAACGAAACATAAAGGTCAAGCAATAAAAAAAAATTTGCTACAAGATCAAACATCTATTTCTCCCGATTACAAAAGTTTTTTATGGTTTCTTCTCTGGTATGAATTAAAACAAAATATATTATACGTAGCAATATATATTACCAATCTCAAAAATCAATCAATCATTTTTGTCCCTTTTTGCAATTTATATTATCAGCTCGCGTTCCTCTTCCTCTCGTCATGCTTGCAACGCACGCTCCTCGGCGCCGTCGACCTCGTCTTCCTCGTCATCCACTGCCTTCGCAGGGCGACACGAGGCTTCCACGAGCACGCAGGCGTTGCCGCTTTGCCACCGCCATTCGACCCATCGTGCGCTGCTTGGTCACGCTCGGGGGGTCCGCTGTCTTCGCCGTGGCGTCCGCCGTTCTACTCGTGCTCGCGTTCTTTCTCCTGCCGAGCACGTCATGGCGCGTTGTGGAGTCCGCCTTCCTTGCCGCCCACTTCGTCGCGCACGTCATGGCTGCGTGGTCAGTCGCCTCGGAGAAAGGGGCCACCGCCGCCACCTAACCTTTACACCTCCGAATTTTCTGGATCGCCACCGCCCTCAGCGCCGCGCTCTTCTCCGCTTTGGAGGTGGTCTGCTGCGCCGACGGTTCGCTGCTTTTCCCAGATGACCCTCTCGCCTTTGCCGGCCTACTCGTCTCCATGCCTCTGGCGTACCTAGCCATCACTGGCTTCACCGGCCATGACACCGGAGCCCATGAAGGGAACCAAAAAACACCAGCACTGAAGCGCCCGCCACACCGTGCGCCACCGCGTCGTTCCTCTCTCTCGCGACGTTCAACTGGATCAACTCGTTTATCTCTAAGGGGTATGCCAATGACTCTCTCACCGCCGACGACGTCCCACGGTGTCGTCGCAACCGCTACCAAGCGTTATGCGCTTTGTTCATGTCTAGCTGGCGGTCACTGGGTCACGGCACCCAGTGGGCGTCGCGCTCTGGCTGTCCTTCTGGCCGCAATTACTACTAACCGCGGCGCTCAACCTCCTGCACCTCGCAGCCTTGTACGTCGGTCCGTCACTTATTGATCAGTTGGTCGAGTTCATTCGCCGCGGTGGCACGGCATAGGAAATCTTGAATGAATTCCCTTGATTGATTCTGTGAAAACTGTACAGCATATATAGAGTACAAAAGGAATGATTGGTCGGCTATTAATTACTAGCAACAATTAGGGATTTTGCTATAATAATCGATCATATTTAGAGATATGGTGATCAGAATCGAGAAAGAATAATTAGCTATAATGACTAGCCATTATTAGAGATATGGCGGGGGGGGGGGCAAGGAAGAACGGACCGCTGCCACCAACTACAAATTTATATTAGTAGAGATATGGTGATACCACATAGGAGCAGCTTCAACATTAATCTGAAGTGACCCTAAGTACAGATTTCTAAGATGTCCTCTATCTTTATGAAGGAGGAGTGCTACACCGTGGCGGGACGGGTGGAGGGCGCAACTGGGAGGAATGTGCGAGAATGCGACACCGGTGGAGGCGAGGGCCTCTTGGGCTACGTGGGGGAGAACGTAGTCGTTGCCGAAGGCAATGATCTCAACCAGTGGCGTATCCAGAAACTTAGAAAGGAGGGGGCTAAAATTGAGACCTCCAAACTAATATATATATATATATATATTAGTTTTTTTTCAGAACATAGAATGAACGTACCGATCATTACTTCTTGAGAGTTGATAGTTGATATTTACAGGTTTTTATGTTTTGAAAACGTTGCAAAATATCTTCCATGTCTATCTTGGAAAATATGTCTCGCTCGATTTTGTATACAACCAGTCATCACTTATCTTATTACGCAAATCTGTCTTGATAATCTTCATTGCTGAGAAAGCCCTTTCAATTGTAGCTGTACCCACAGGTAAAACTAATGCTAATTCAATAAGCCTATAGACTAATGGATATACAACATGCTTTTTTGCTTCAACCATCATCACCGTGAGACTAGCAACATCATTACAACTTGAAAATTCTTCTATTCTCAAGTCATCACCGCGTCGTTCCTCTCTCTCGCGACGTTCAACTGGATCAACTCGTTTATCTCTAAGGGGTATGCCAATGACTCTCTCACCGCCGACGACGTCCCACCAGTGTCGTTGGGCAACCACGCCGAAGCGTTGTACGCTTTGTTCATGTCTAACTGGCTGGCCTGGGGTCACGGCACCCAGTGGGCGTCGCGCTCTGGCTGTCCTTCTGGCCGCAATTACTACTAACCGCGGCGCTCAACCTCCAGCACCTCGCAGCCATGTACGTCGGTCCGTCACTTATTGATCAGTTGGTCGAGTTCAGTCGCCGCGGTGGCACGTCATAGGAAATCTTGAATGAATTCCCTTGATTGATTCTGTGAAAATCAGACAAAGATATATAGAGTACAAAAGGAATGATTGGCCGGCTATTAATTACTAGCAACAATTAGGGATTTTGCTATAATAATCAGTCATATTTAGAGAGATATGGCTGACTGTAAATCAGGAAAGAATAATTAGCTATAATGACTAGCCATTATTAGAGATATGGCGGGGGGGGCAAGGAAGAACGGATCACGCCACCAATCGCAAATTTATATTAGTAGAGATATGGTGATACCACATAGGAGCAGCTTCAACATTAATCTGAAGTGACCCTAAGTACAGATTTCTAAGATGTCCTCTATCTTTATGAAGGAGGAGTGCTACACCGGTGGCGGGATGGGGTGGGAGGCGAATCGGGAGGAATGTGCGAGAATGCGACACCGGTGGAGGCGAGGGCCTCCTGGGCTACGTGGGGGAGAACGTAGTCGTTGCCGAAGGCAATGATCTCAACCAGTGGCGTATCCAGAAACTTAGAAAGGAGGGGCTAAAATTGAGACCTCCAAACTAATATATATATATATATATATATATATATATATATATATATATTAGTTTTTTTTCCGAACATAGAATGAACGTACCGATCATTACTTCTTAAGAGTTGATAGTTGATATTTACATGTTTTTATGTTTTGAAAACGTTGCAAAATATCTTCCATGTCTATCTTGGAAAATATGTCTCGCTCGATTTTGTATACAACTAGTCATCACTTATCTTATTACGCAAATCTGTCTTGATAATCTTCATTGCTGAGAAAGCCCTTTCAATTGTAGCTGTACCCACAGGTAAAACTAATGCTAATTCAATAAGCCTATAGACTAATGGATATACAACATGCTTTTTTGCTTCAACCATCATTACCGTGAGACTAGCAACATCATTACAACTTGAAAATTCTTCTATTCTCAAGTCATTAATGAATAAGTCAAGTTGTGCTTCTAAAACCACATGATCATATGATGAGAAATCATCTGAATAAATCTCTGAAAGCCAAAGAAGCCTACCATGCTCAGAATTTGCAAATGAATCTCTTGGGTCTAGACAAGCAATACATCTCAAAAGCTCTATTGAAGATTTACTGAACCGATTGTTTAACTCGGTAGCTTTCTTAAATTTGTAGATGAGTTTTTCCTAAATTTATCTAGCTTAAGGAGGGGGGGGCACGGGTGGGGCTCCAGCCCACCTATGCCCCCGGTAACACGCCATGATCTCAACTGGGTTCATGGATGCTTGCGGCCCAGTGAGGCTACGCTGTAGGATTGGCCAAGGTGAGCCGCACCTCTGGAAGTCCCAGCCAGGGTTGGTATTCGGTTTTTTCCCCTAATTGGTTCGGTTTTTTGGTTTTAAAATAATTTAGTTTTTAAGAAACTGGTTATCGAAATTTTCGGACCAAAATAAAAAACAAACCGAGTTAACCCAAATATTTCGGTTCCATTAATTCGATTTTTCAGTTAACCAAAATATGAATAAACACTAGATAGATTAGATTTAATACTTCTCATATCGTAACACAGAATAAGGATAAACCTACACAATATTCATAGGTCATTACAATATAAGTATAATTGAACATATGAATATACCAGACATATTGTAAGGACCCGAATTCACCAATTCGAATCCACTGTGTTTTACCGCACTAGTCCCAGGATCAATGCTAGTGCACACAGCTTAACATCAGTAAGCATCAAATCATACACAACGATAAGAACAATAAGACTTCATTCATTTATTATAACTAGGGTATGATCTTATGACCACTTACATTATTCAGCCATATGGGCTATATGGGAGTAAACTTTAAACAACTGCAGCGGAAAATATAGCAAAAGACGTAGATGTCCCATCAGCACACCACAGGCGACTGACAAGGATTGGCCTAGTGACCCGCGTCCACCTGAAAATTCTCCTTCGATACGAGCGATGATTCCTCCACTGTTGTTGGTTGTCGAAGGCAAGGGTGAGTACAAAAGCACTCAACAAGTTGTGCGCAGAATGCAATCCTATCATAGCTATATGCAGGCTTATTCCAAAGGAAGGCTATGGTTCATGAGCAATAAGCAGCATTTGAAAACATATACATTACATAGATTGAAAAGACAGTAAAACAAATATCAACAAGTAATAGATTCAGTGATTCTCAAGTAAACCAAGTTTCCATCCTAAATTCAAGTTCCATTATCCACATGGCATCCTGCCATCCCATCCAGTTGTCCAGTTTTAATTAACTACCCCTTGACTGTAATTCTCGAGCATTGCTCAATACCGTGAGCACGGCTATCCGAATAGTTTGTATACTCTGTAGAGGTTATGCACTTTACCCACATGATACAACCATGCACCACACAGGCGAATGATTATAACAAAGCCTTTACAATGCATCCTCTTAACCCAGTGCTACCCGCTGAGGTTTCAACACTGGAGGGACTGGTTACCACACCCAGGGCCCCCCTCTTGCGCCATGTGAGTTTTCTCCGTACACTCGGACTCACACCACCACGATAGCACTCAAGCTAGGCATTTGCAAATTAGTCAGCTAGGCTGCCCCATAACAGACATGTGGTTGCATGATTGACTCAGGTCAAAGGCTTGCAAGGTTAAGTCCTTAGGATTGATTAAAACAAGACTTGCACATACCCCTTGCCCATCGGGCCCACCCTGGCACACCTGCCCTTGCCACTTGTTTCAATCAAAAGTGATTACCAAACCCGGTTGATTACCAAGCATCACATGCTATACACAATTCAACATCGTTGCGTGACCTCTTCGCCACAACAACTCAATCTCCTCGTGTGAACACACATGACACACAAGTTCATATCATAGTTCCATATTCCATTAGTCGAAATTAATAGTCAACATTTCATGTACATGTGATGACGTAGCATGGCTAAGCATCTAATCCGATCTAACCATCCATGTTGATTTTTATTATTAACCAACTATAATGAACCAACCTAAGGTGACAAGTGAATTATGGCATACAATTGACAAGGTAGGGTGTAATTCAAAGGGTACAATATCTAAATCCCAATTTAAGTGGAAATCATTTGTACGAGTGAAATAACATGCAATATAGTTAAAGCAAAATAGCAATTTTTCCTAACATGGGTGCAACATGATCAAAGCACAACTTGCCTTCGTTAAGCTCCTGGTCTTGGTCTAGAAATTGTCCTTGAGTTGCAAATTCCTCCTCCGAAGCCTCGCACAATTCAACGTCTACGCGAATCGAGAAGAAATAGCAAATAAATACCAAAACCAAAGAACAAACAAATTCTAAAAATCCAAAAAAATTCACCATTAGATAGATCTCAATTTTACAAATTTTTAGGAATTTGAATCACCTCAATTGGAGTTCGTATGAGGGAGAACGAGCCCTCGGAAGTTTCAAATTCCTGAAAAATCCATAAAATCAGAAAATCCGAATATTCCAAATTATTTTTATAAAGGAAAATACGAATTTCCCCACCCCGGCTGTACGGACGACACGTGGCGAAATCTGGACCGCATAAACTCGATCCAACGATCTTTATCTAACCCCTGACGTGGCCGAATAATAACCATCCGATCTAAATCCGACGGCCAATACTTGACCGAGCAGTTCACTGTGTACTTAAATGACGTGGCTCAACCGTGACCCTACGATCCTAATCTAACGGCAAAGAACTTACTCGCATGGTTCACTATTCACCGGGGCGACGTGGATGAATTTCTGGGCGTGCGATGACGATCCAACGGCGCACGAAGCTCGAATCCGGCGATGGCTGCGCGGCGGCTCGGTCTCACCGGAGCTGGGGACGAAGACCTCCCACACGACGTTTCGGTGCTTCCCGGTGACGAAGAAGTAACGGACCCGACGCGGCGCAATGCAGTGAACTCGGATCCGGGCTTAAATCATCGGAAGAGAATCCCGGCGACGGCGAAACTCGGTGGAAGCTCTTCGGGAACTTCGGTGAGCTCGCGCAACCTCCTCAGCACTCCTCCGGCGGCGGCGCAACAGAGAAAGGATGCGGCGGACTGAGATGAGTCTCGGAAGGGTACCCCAGCTTTAAATAGTCCTCGGCGTGCGCGCATACTCGGAAACTTCACGGGCTACGGCGGCGGCGGCGCGTTTGAACAGGACTCGGAGTCCATCTCCGAGACGACGACCTACAACCGCACGATCTCCATCCGACGGTCTGGACATAACAGGATTTCCGAATCGGTTTCGCCTAATGATGGCCATGCGATTAGAATCCGACGGTGCGAAGGAGTTAGGATTTCGTAAATGACGTGGCTCAATACTGACCGTTGGATTATAATCCGACGGTCGGCGTCTAACCTCCGCTTCACACCAGAAGACGCATGAAGTGATGGGCTTCGGCCCGTTACTGTTCACAGGAATTTCCGGGGTTTTTCCATTTAAAATAATCCGAGAAATTCATTTGATTTATTTAAAGCAATAAAAATACTCTAAAAATTCCCAGAAAAAATCTCAAAAATACTTTGAGACATTCTGGACTTAAATAAAATACTTTTGACAAAACTTTATTTTGAAATTTTCTTTTTGTAATTATTTCTTAACAATAGGCCATATATATTAATTCAAAATAATTCAAATAAATCTCAGAAAATCCAAATAATTCCAGAAAATTCACAAAAATCATAAATTGTAATAAAATGATATTAAATAATTAAAGCTAAAAATTTTGGGATGTTACAAACCTCCCCCCTTAACGGAATCTCGACCCCGAGATTTAGGGCTAATTAGAGAATAGGTTTGGAAATTCTTCTTTCAGATCCTCTTCACGCTCCCAGGTTGCTTCATTTTCTGAATGATTACTCCATTGAACTCTACAAAAGCGAGTAGATTTATTTCTGGTCCTGCGCTCCATTACATCCAAAATCTTAATCGGATGCTCTTTGTAAGTCGATCCTCTTGCAATTCGATAGCTTCTAATCTGTTGCGCTTTGCACTCGAGACATTTCTTAAGTTGCGACACATGGAACACATTATGAACTCCTGCTAATGACTGGGGCAACTCCAACTGATACGCAACCTCTCCTCGGCGGCTTAGGATCTTAAATGGGCCAATATACCTAGGTGCAAGCTTCTCTTTCACGTGGAACCTTTTTACACCTTTGAGGGGAGTAACTTTAAGATACACGAAATCATTAGGTTCGAAACTCAATTCTCGACGACGATTGTCAGCGTAGCTCTTCTGTCTTGACTGTACTGTTTTCAGTCTTTCTCTGATCATGGCAACTTGTTCCTCAGCCTCTCTGAGTAACTCAGGCCCAAACACTGAACGCTCCCCCGTTTCATTCCAATTCAACGGAGTACGACAAGCTCGACCATATAAGGCTTCAAATGGTGACATTTGCAAACTGGCCTGATAACTGTTGTTATAACTGAACTCTGCATATGGCAAACATTTATCCCAAGATGTAGCATATGATATGCCACAAGCTCTCAGCATATCCTTCGAAATCTGATTAACTCTTTCTGTCTGACCATCGGTCTGCGGATGATAAGCAGTACTGAAATTCAAACGAGTTCCCATTGCTTCATGCAATTTATCCCAAAATCTTGAGGTAAATTGGGTCCCTCGATCCGATACAATCTTTTTAGGTACACCATGCAAACATACAATTCTTGACATGTATAATTCTGCCAATCGATCCCCTGTATAGGTTGTCTTTACTAGGATAAAGTGAGCAACTTTAGTCAACCGGTCAATTATTACCCATATGGAATCATAACCCCTCTGAGTCTTGGGCAATCCAGTGATAAAATCCATACCAATCTCCTCCCATTTCCATTCTGGAATCCTTAATGGCTGTAACAGTCTAGCAGGCTTTTGATGCATTGCCTTTACCCTCTGGCACACATCACACAAGGCGACATGCTCTGCTACTTCCCGCTTCATACTTGGCTACCAGAATCTCTTCTTAAGATCCTGATACATCTTAGCACTTCCAGGGTGAATGGAATACTTAGAATCGTGTGCTTCCTCAAGAATCAATTGTTTAAGTTCCTTCTCATTTGGCACACAAATTCGACCTTTAAACCATAGGGTTCCTTGCTCATCTATAGTGAAATCTTCGGCTAAACCCTCTTCCTTCTTAGACTTGATTTTGCGGATCTTCTCATCATTACCTTGCCTTTCCCTAATTCGATCCTCAAGGGTTGGCTTAACTTCCAGAGCAGCTACAAATCCTTACGGCACAACTTCTAATCTCAACTTCTGAAATTCTTCGCACAGCTGTGGTTGCTCGCTGGCTTCAATTATATTTACACTGTGGCTTTTACGACTCAAGGCGTCCGCTACCACATTAGCTTTTCCTGGATGATAATGGATTCCAACATTATAATCCTTAATCAACTCTAATCATCTTCTCTGTCTCATGTTCAGATCTGACTAAGTAAATATATACTTCAAACTCTTATGGTCCGTATATATCTCATATCTATTTCCAATGAGATAATGACGCCATATCTTCAAAGCATGCACTACGGCTGCTAATTCTAAGTCATGCGTCGGATAATTCCCTTCGTGCGGCCTTAACTGCCGTGATGCGTAAGCCACTACCTTGCCATTTTGCATCAATACACAACCCAGACCCTGTCTTGAGGCATCACAATAAAATGTCAAAACTGCACTGCACATCTGGCAATACTAACACATGTGCAGATGTTAACCGCTTCTTTAGCTCTTGAAAACTTTCCTCACATTCTGGCGTCCATGCGAATTTCTTCTCTTTCTTCAACAATTGCGTAAGTGGTCTTGCAATCGTTGAGAATCCTTCTATGAATCGACGGTAATATCCCGCCATTCCAGAAAACTACGGATTTGGGTAACTGTCTTTAGCTGCTCCTAATGTAACACAGCTTCCACTTTACTTGGATCCACAGCAACTCCTTTAGCTGTCATTACATGGCCAAGGAATTCCACCTTCTCTTTCCAGAAATCACATTTACTGAATTTGGCATATAACTGCTTTTCTCGCAATTTCTTCAAAACTAATCTCAAATGCTCAGCATGCTCTTTTTCCGACTTAGAGTAGACCAAAATATCGTCTATAAAGACAACCACAAATTCATCCAAATACTCTATGAATACTTTATTCATCATGTCCATGTCTTAAACTAGGTCAATAGCTGGTACGCACAGATCATAGCAGCTTGAACCATAACTAAGCAGTAACTTAAAAATCAACGTCAGAGCACTGCTCGACATATCCCTTATTACAAAAGTTGGACCCATGGGTCATACAGCAACGAGAACATTAAACTAACAACTACCTTAGACGAAGCAAAAACTGGAATGAAACGCGACTTTTAGGTGTCTGACTAATCCTCCTCTTCACAGCCTTCACCGCAGATATCGAACGGAGAATTGCAGGCCTTTGGATAGCTATCTTCGTCCTCCTGATTTTGGTTAGCGACGAGAGAGTCGTCTCCTTGCGGATCAGCGGCAGTGTCATCGTCAGGTATCTCCAGCACGACCTCCACGACATCCTGGACCTCATCTGTCGTGATGTGATTGACCCTTCCATGAGTCGTTGTTTGAGTCGACGCTCCTGATTGCACTGGTACTCGATTACTTCCTGTCACTGGAGCTTTAGCTGGGGTAGTACCCAAATTGAAATGAACTGGAGTAATATTCCCCTTCTTCGGACACTTATTGGCAAAATGTCCTGGCTCATTGCAAGAGAAACATTTCTTGATAGCGGATTGCTGACTTCCTACTGGTGCATTACTCCCTGGTGCTGGTGTTTGGAAATTCTGGTTAGTAGGGCGAGATGATGAAGCTGATGTCTTGCACGCAACCGAGGTCAATCCTAGCAACCGCTGGGTGACATCCTTAACTCGAATTGAGTAGGTCGTCCAGCTTGACTAGCCATTCTGCGCTTACGATCCTCACACAATTCTTTGCGCTTATCCTCAAGAATCAAAGCCTTATTTACCAGCTCCTGAAAATCAGGAAAGTTGTGGGTGATCAGTCCCACCTGTAATCCAGAAGTTAAACCTTTCAAGCTACGGCGGCGGCGGCGCGTTTGAACAGGACTCGGAGTCCATCTCCGAGATGACAACCTACAACCGCACGATCTCCATCCGATGGTCCGGACATAACAGGCTTTTCGAATCGGTTTCGCCTGATGATGGCCATGCGATTAGAATCCGACGGTGCGAAGGAGTTAGGGTTTCGTAAATGACGTGGCTAACATCGACTGGTTGGATTATAATCCGACGGGCCGTAACCTCCTCTGTTTCACGGCGATCCGCCATGATGATGGGCTTGACCCATTCGCTCACAGGAATTTCGGGGTTTTTCCATTTAAAATAATTCGAGAAATTCATTTGATTTATTTAAAGCAATAAAATACTCTAAAATTCCCGGAAAAATCTCAAAAATACTTTGAGATATTCGGACTTAAATAAAATACTTTTGACAAAACTTTATTTTGAACTTTTCTTTTTGTAATTATTTCTTAACAATAGGCCATATATATTAATTCAAAATAATTCAAATAAATCTCGTAAAATCCAAATAATTCCAAAAAATTCACAAAAATCATAAATTGCAATAAAATAATATTAAATAATTAAACCTCAAAATTTGGGATGTTACACATATGCATAAATGTGTTAGAACATGAGAATTATTTAGTGGTTTTAGGAAGAATATTATAAAAATTGTATTGTATATGGGCAATTCGGTTATTTCGGTTTTTGGAAGTGAAAAACCGAATCAAACATCGAAAACCGAATTATGCCAAAACAAAAACTGAAAATAAAAAAAACAAAATAATCGGTTAATTCGGTTTGGTTAGGTAATTCGGTTTCGTTTAAAAATGCCCACTGTTAGTCCCCACCCAAGGTTTGAAATCTCGTTTTCGGATGACATCTCGAAGGTGGCCAAAATCCAAAATATTGCCGAAATCTCGGAATTTCGAACAATTTGCGGATGGAATAAAAAACAAATCTATTTTTTTTTGCACCGAGAAAACCAAAAATTCAGCTAGAATTCCCGAAATCTCGGTGGCATTCGCCAAGATTTCGGTGAATTTGGCCTGAGTGAAAATTAGCTCAAACAACATCAAAATTTTTTGATATTTTTGTGGAGGTTCCTAACATATTTATGATATTTTTATAAAAATTTGAATTGATTATCAAGTCTGAGGAATTTTTAAAAATTTGAACATTGCTACTGTTCTGATAAAATACTGACCGGCAAGTTTGAGCCGAATGAAAAATAGAACAAATCATATTAGAAATTTTAAAATTTTTTATGCATAGTTATGATGCATTAATTTTTAAAAATTCAGACAGTGCTGCTGTCCTGAGAAAAGCCTTTCCTGCAAACTTCAACCAAATGAAAAATAATTCAAACCACATTAAAAAATTTTGAAAATTTTTATGAATAATCCTGATATATCATTAATATTTCTATAAATTTTTTATATGATGATCAAGGTTTAAGAGTTTTCAAAAATTCGATAGTGCTATATCCGATAAAAACTTGATGATCAATACATAGATTTGCATTAGCAATAAAAAAGATTTAGAATTTTTGAAAATTTTATATAAGGGTTCTAAAGGAATTCTTAAGATCTCATAAAAATTTAAATTATAATCACACTTCAATTGAATTTATAAATTTTTACATGGGCACTGTATTATTTATATTCTTTTTGTTTTTTATTTTTGAAATATAACAAATGAAGTTCAATGCTCACATAAATTTGATTGAGCAAACAAAAAATTATTTTTAATTTTTTTAAAGAATGGTACTAAAGCAATTATTAAACTCTCATAAAATTTTGGATTATCACCGTGCTTGAGAAAATTTATAAAATTCTAATAAAGTTATTGTCCCAATTATGTTCATTTTTTAAAGATAACACATGGAGTTCGATTATTTTGAAATTATTTTTCTGATCTTATACTACTAAATATATTATCATAAATTTTTAGATCATGATCAAGCTTGTACAATTTTATAAAATATAAAAGTATTTTTACTAAAATTTTAAAACATATTAAAAATTCAGTTTTTTAATAAATTTTGATGAAAGATGACTTTCTTATGTTATTGGACAAATACGGCCGAGATTTACGAGAATTCGGCGTTTTTTTAACCTCGGTCCCACCACCTTCCGTGCCACCGGCGTCGGCGTGCGAGCTGAGGCGGCGACGGAGGCCGTGGTGGTGTTGGTGGGCAGAATGGACACGGAAGAGGTGGCGGCCGCGGGGGAGGAAGGCTTTCGACATGACTGCGAGTGACCAGCGGCGCCGCTCGCCCAAGGAAGAGGAGGCGGTGGGCTCGCCAAGGTTTACGGAAAGCAAAGCCGTTGCGGGTTGTGTTGGGCTTGTATGTACATCTATTTTGAGCTGGAATAGCCCAGCCCAGGTAGGAGGAGAACATAGATGGGGTGGCCCCGCACCGTCCGCGGGGTGGGAGGGAGCGCCGCGAGGACGATCACCTCGCCGGCGAACGTTTCTCCCGCGTGATGGAGACGGCGCACGAAGTGGCCATCTACATCGACCGCTTCCACAACCTCGACCTGTTCCAGCAAGGGTAAGAACAGCAAGGATCCGGGTGGATTCTTCCTGCCTCTTTTGGTGTGTTTTTTTTTCTTCCTTTTTGTTTTGAATGACTTGTGACATTTCTTGAGATTCTGGAATTGATACGACATAATCTTTTATTTCCGGAGAAATTGATTTTTTCTTCCTTTTTGTTTCGAATGGCTTGTGAGATTTCTTGAGATTCTGGAATGATGCGACATGATCTTTTATTTCCGGAAAAATTGATTATTTGCCACAAAGTTGAGGTGCATTTCGTCTCTGTGAGCATTTCTCTGGAGGATTTTAACCTGCCTCCCTGCTTAGCAGTGTTGCAGTAGAAATTTGGCTCTTTTCTCCATTTTTCCTCAGTGAATCGATCCATGAAATGTTTCGCTGCTCCGTCCCTTTTGTCCATTCTTTTTGCGTGCAACCTGATTCTTTCATATGAAACAGGTGGTATGTAGACGGTGTGGAACCTGATTCTTTCATACGAAATTTTCTTGTGTCTGCGTGCAGATGGTACCGGATGAAGATTAGTGCAGAGTGGGAGGAGGATGAGCAAAGGGCACCCGTGTCGCCTGCCAGGGTCACGCAATACGAAGGTTCTTGCATCGCTCCTGATGCGGAAAAGAACATTTCATACCCCATTAATTTACATTTCTTGCATGATTTGAAGCTGCGTCCAATGGAAATGAATGTCTAAATTGGTACCTTTATAATGCGTCTGCTTTCCATCTTGGTGGTGAGCTTGCTTATCCCTGCGAATATAGTGTTATGTTGGCATTTAAGTAATAAAACTGAACACTTTTCTAGTAATTTTTCTGTGAGGAAGGGGGGATGGCCTCATTGGCCCTGGAGAAGTTCCGCCCCTGGATGAGATCCATGATGTGTGTGAGGAAAGGACAAACCTTAGTTTAGATGGAGACAATGCGCTTTTGGATTACAACTTGTTCATAACTATTTGTAAGCCTTAGTACCATCAGGAAGCATGTTCTGTTGTTTCATAGTCCCGTGCTTGTATTGATAACCAGAGCTGGAGATTATTATATTACTAAAATCATCTTGTAGACCAGCCTAAAGAAAAAGGTGAGCATGTCGGTCTACCTCAGACCGTTTGGTGTTGAAATCTGTTGATCTATTTATCAAGGATGCTAATGTGAAAGCAACAGCTGTTCACTGTCTCGCAATGACTTATCATGATCTGTTCATTACGGCTCGCTCCGTTCTCTTTTACTTGACTTCCTAGACTCCGTGCTGTCACAATATGTTTAAAACTATCTAGATTGGCTATATTAAAATTATATAATTAGATTTATCGTTAAAAATACTTTTATAATATTATAATTTTATTAGTACATGTTAATATAGAGTTATAAAAAACAATTGTCAAAGTCGCATCTCGGAGACCGTTAGAATGGAGGGAGTAGTTTGTCTTAAACTAAAAAATTAAGAATGCAGAAGAACTGTCTTGTTGGTAGGCCTGTAAATGAGCTGAGCTCGAGCGAGCCTAGCCTCCCAGGCTCGAGCTTGGTAAAAGCTCAAGTCGAGCTCGAGTTAGGGTCCGAGCCTAGACCTAGGCTCGGACCTTGGCTCGGTCCAAGCTCCAGTAGGCTGCTCGAGTAAGCTCGGTAACAATAAACAATTCAAATACACTATTTTTCAACAATAAAAAATGCTCGAGGTCAAGCTCGGTTCGAGTAAGCTCGGTAAGAGTTAACATATTGTAATAGTTAACTAGTGATTCGTAAATTTGCCAGCCTCGCAAGCTATTTGAGCTCGGCTCGATGGAGCTTGCGAACTTGGGATCAAGCTCGAGTTTGGCTCGAATCGAGCCTAGAGCAAGCCAAGCTCAAGTGACTCGTGAGCCTTGAGTTTTTTTTACAGCCCTACTTGTTGGCAATGATTTACAGAATGAAGTGTCAGGCAGGATGTTTCATGTTGCTATTTTTTTCCCAGTATCTTTTGAAATTTTCAAATCTTTGGCTAATAGATAATGACATGCTAGGTGGATTGTGCAGCTCCTGATATTGGTGCGAAGGGTGCATTTGGCTTTTGGAAAATAGATGATGTTGACAATAGCTTCTATACACAGCCATTTCGAATTAAATATGCTAGACAAGATATTTATCTATCAGTTATGGTGTCTTTCTACATACCCAACAGCGAAGATGAGGTTGTTTTTTTTTATAAATTTTCTTTTTCTATCTGGATCATGCGTAGTATAACCTGATATGTACCCCTGCTTTCTCCATTCTAGGGTCCAGCAACGTCTTCTGTTATATTGAAGTTTGAGCTCATATATGTTCCAGCATTGGAAATCAGGTGAGTATGTACTTTCCTCTCCTTTTCTTGATCTTGTTTTATAGGCTTTTGAAATGTTGTTCATTTTGGGAAACAGCGCATCTAACGTCTCATAGTCCGCATTCATCAATACTGAAGCAGCTTTCTTTTTGTGTTATAGGACTGAAAGTCAAAATTCAAGTGACACATATTTGGCCCCTGTGCATGAATTTAGGATCCCGCATAGAGCACTCCTGGGTTTACACTCATATTGTCCTGTCCATTTTGATGCTTTCCACCCTGTGCTTGTTGATCTGACCATACATATAGTGTACCTCAAAGCTGGTGTGACTAAATTCACTCAAGGTACACAGGTTTGTGATGTTTAGCTATAGTATTCTTTAATATACTGATTCTCTTGCAAAAGATTATTTGGGAATGCTATAGCAGAAATTAGATGTATAATTTGAGAAAAATTTTCCCACTTGTACATGTAACGGGATCCCAAACATATATGATAATTAGAAACATAATGAATAATTGGCTGTCGTACATATCCTTGTGCTTGTGCCAATTGGCAATTTGCATATCATTACCCTGAATAAAATGTTTTCCTCCTTTAGATTTCATTAAATTTATGAGCATTTAATATTCAGGCAGTGGAGCATGGTTTAGACTCAAAGTCATATGATATTGTAAAGGCATTATTAACTTCTAGACAAATGTTGCTTGAAGAAGTGAAGAAGATCAGTGATGCTATCGGTAAGACTCTTGAGGATTTAGATGACGCCGACTTAACTCTTGGTAAATATGAGTCAATTCACCCTTCAAAGTCTGGCTTGCTTAATTATAGTAAAGGGTTCCCTGCAACCACGAAGTGCATTGGCCAACCGACTGGCATTTTACATGATCTTCTAGAGGTACATATACTCCATTTTGTCTGTAAAAAGTGATAACTTTGTTCTACATATGACACTTTTGCTGATTGGATACATTCTCTTTGAACTGTTTTTAGAGATCCGATGATGTGGTTCGGAGCACTAATGATGCCATACTGTACACTCTTTCGAAAGATGAATTGTTAGAACTATTACAAATTGTGAGCGGACAGCTTTCACTTATATGGAATGCATTCTTGAAATTTCATAGGTGAGGTTGATTGCTTTCTTGATTTTATTTTAAAAATCGATATTTTTTATTGCTCTGACGTGTCAATGCCATGGTTTCTTTACTGTTCAGATTATTTCATGATATGTTCTGTTCAGATTCTGTTGGTCTTCTGCAGGATAAATAAAATCAAGATATTGGAATACTTGCATGATATTTGGGATGTTGATCGGAAATCAGAATGGTCAATATGGATTGTTCATTCAAAAATTGAGATTCCACATCGCTACTTGCAAGGTGTGACTGACAACTCGTCTCCTCGCCATTCACTTTTGAGGGTTTCCAGTTCAAGGAAATTCCACCATGATGTAATTGTCTTCTCTTGAATGTTTACAATGAATTATCTGCGATTTTCAACCGGCAGTTTCATGCATAAGTAGTATTCGCTTGCCACTATTTGATTGTTCCATATATTTTGTAGCCTATACAGAATTCTTGTTCCCGGGCTGAACTCCGCAGGAGAAGTATAGCACAAATGAAGGTCAGTCTTTGTTGATGTCTGGAATTGTTTACAAGTGCAACACTTTAACTTACTCTAATGGGAGCTCTATTGCAGATTAATGCACGGTCTGTTCAAGATATGAATATTTACGCTAATCCTTCACATATTCCTGTTGTTCTTATAGAACAACATGTCATGGTTGTTCCACAACACGGTTCTAGCAAAGATTTGGCAGCAAATGCTTCAGAGCCAATGAATACTACTGTACCACCTAGTGGTGGTAAAAACAGTGGACATATATTAAGAGCTGTCATTTTTGTGCATGGATTTCAGGCAAGTCTCTTAGGATTAGTAGTGATGATTTAATCTTATTAGAATGAATTTAGTTGAAACTTGTGCTGATTTTTTTTTAAAAAACAGGGCATCATCTGGATTTACGCCTTATTAGAAACCAATGGCTTTTGTGGGATCCTGGGGCTGAGTGCCTATTGTCTCAGACAAATGAAGATAGAACATCTGGAGATTTTAAAGAAATGGGTAGAAGGCTTGCTAATGAAGTAGCTGCATTCCTCAAAAGGAAACTGGATAAGTATTCACGAAATGGGGGCTGCAAAGATTTAAAGCTCAGTTTTGTTGGTCATTCCATTGGGAACATTATCATCAGAAGTGCCCTAGCAGGTATTTCCCAACTTTCTTGAGGAATTCCTTCGAAACAGCTGGGCTGCATGCGACTAATCCATTCTTTCCATTCAACAGAACCAAAATTGCAACCATTTTCAAAGAACCTCTACACATACATGTCAATATCAGGGCCCCACTTGGGTTACTGGTACAGCTCAAATTCCTTGTTCAACTCTGGCCTCTGGCTAATGAAAAGACTCAAGGGAGTGCAATGCATGCATCAGCTCACTTTCAGTGATGACCAAGATCCCCAGAATACATTTTTTTACCGGCTCTGCAAGGTACGTTAAATCGATGTGCATCGAGGGGCTCAAATCGATGTGTGCTTCATACCGGAATATCTTCAGTGAATGAACTCCTTCGATTTAGCATGAATTTTGTATCAGATTTTCTCCAAGTTAAACGCTCAACTTGGTTTATGAGCTCAACTTGGTTTATGAGCTCATCTTCGTGTCTTTTTTCAGCTGAAAACACTGGAGAACTTCAAAAACATTATTTTGGTGTCGTCACCCCAGGTACTTCATATGTCCAGTATTCTCTTTTCGATCTCAAGCTTAAGCATCACGAGTTTACGTGTAAATATATATTAATCCCAATGTTGCACTTCGAAAACCTCTTACATAATCTACCATGCATGGTTGTATCGCATGCCTTGACGCATTTTCTTGCTCTGCTATCTAGGATGGTTATGTCCCGTATCATTCAGCAAGAATCGATCTCTGCCCCGCCTCGTCGTCGGATAACTCGAAGAAGGGGCAAGTGTTTACAGAAATGCTCAACGACTGCTTAGACCAGATCCGTGCGCCCTCGTCTGAAACGCGGGTGTTCATGCGCTGCGACGTGAACTTCGACCAGTCCACCCAGGGACGGAACCTGGACACCATGATCGGCAGAGCCGCTCACATAGAGTTCCTGGAGGATGACACCTATGCCAGGTTCATCATGTGGTCCTTCCCAGAATTATTTCGATGATTTGGTTTCAAGATGAATTTCTTTCGATGATGGTGTGCCTGGACTGGAGAACTCTCAAGTGCCGAAGTAGCATGAAGTCCTCACTACTAGATATTATCTTCTAGGAGGGCAGCATTGTAAAGTTTCTATAAGTGATGGTTTTCAATATTTTTTGGATATTACTCATTTTGTACTATGAAATAATCAGTTCGTTCATTGACCACCACAGGTTTGAAATCTCGTTTTCGGATAACATTTCGAAGGTGACCGAAATCTGAAATCTCGTCTAGATCTCGGAATTTCGGATAAATTCTGGATGAAATACAAAAATAAAAAATCAAATCCAGTTTTTTTTTTTTTGCACCGAGAAAACTGAAATTTCAATCAAAATTCCTGAAAACTCGGCGAGATTTGCCGTGATCTTGGTGAATTTGCACCAAATGAAAAATAGCTCAAACGACGTTAAAAAATTTTGAAATTTTTTGTGGAGGTTTCTACATATCAGTGATATTTTCATAAAAAATTCAAATGATTATCAAGTCTAAGAAATTTTTAAAAATTCAAACATTGCTCATGTCTTGATAAAATGTTGACCAGCAAGTTTGAATCGATTGAAAAATGGAACAAACCACGTTATAAAATTTTGATTTTTTTTGTGAATGGTTATGATGCATCACTAATATTTCCATAAAATTTTCAGATGATAATCAAGCTTCATGAATTTTTGAAAATTCGGACAATACTACTATATTGATAAAAGCCTTACCGTCAAACTTCAACCAGATGAAAAATATTTCAAACCATGTTAGAAAATTTTGAAATTTTTTGTGGATGATCCTGATGTATCATTAATATTTCTAAAAAAAATTCATATCATCATCAAGCTTCAGAAGGCTTCAAAAATTCTAACAATGCTACTTCCTAATAAAAGCCTGATGATCAATACATGGATTTGCTTTAGGAACCAAAAAGGTTTATAATTTTCCAAAATTTTACAAAAGGGCTCTAAGGTAATGCTTAATATCTCATAAAAATTTTGAATCATGAACACACTACAGTGAATTTATAAAATTCTTACAAAGGCACTATACCATTTATGTTCTTTCTATTTTTATTTTTGAAATATAACAAATGAGGCTCAATGCTTAAATAGATTTGATTGAGCAAACAAAAAAGTTAAAAATTTTTGAACATTTCATATAATGGACATGGTACTGAGGTCATTTCTAAACTCTCATAAAAATTTTGGATCATGATCACACTCGAGAAAAATTATAAACTTTTGACAAGGTTACTGTCCTAATTATGTTCATTCGGTTTTTTATTTTTTAAAGATAAAAAATTAATTTAAATTATTTTTAAAATTTTCCTGTATGATTCTAAACTACCAAAAATAGTACCATAAATTTTTGAGATCATAATCAAGCTTGTACGATTTTATAAAAATCTAAAAGTGTTTGTACCAAAATTTTAAAATATATCAAAAATTCGGTTTTCAACAAATTTTCATGGAAGAAGCCTTTCTTAAGGGTTATTGGACCAAATTCGGTCAAATCTGGCCATAAAAAGTCAAAAACCAATCAAAAAATCTGAGATTTCAACAAGATTTAGTGAAATCTCGCCGAAATTTATTAGATCCTATAGCAATTTAATTTTTTTTAAAAAAATTTTACCCGCCCGAGATTTCGATAGTTTTTTAAACCTGGGACCACCCAGCAATAACAAAAGAAGCAGCTTTATGTAACACAAATATCTACCCTGGATTATATTACATGGGCTTTCCGACATTATGCTCATATCTAGTATAGCTACTACTTACTAATACTACCTCCGGCTCGAAATTGATTTATAATATTATTACATTTAAAATTTTAATACTTTGAATCCATATAATTAGAACAAAATTTTTGGTCAAAGGTGTGCATTTAAGAACGTGTCAACGTACTTAGAAAAAGTAAATCAGACTGAAGGCAGCATATAACACGCACACATGCAATGCTCATGCGATATGTATATATGTGTATACTAGATCAATGCTCGTGCGTTGCTACAAAAAATAAAATTGGTAACAAAACATAAAAGTCAAGCAATAAAAGAAAATTATGCTATAAGATCAAACATCTATTTCTCCCGATTACAAAAGTTTTTATGGTTTCTTCTCCGGTATGAATTAAAACCAAATATATTGTACGTAGCAATATATATTACCAATCTAAAAAATCAATCAATCATTTTTATCCTTTTTTGCAATTTATATTACCAGCTTGTGTTCCTCTTCCTCTCGCCATGCTCTGCATGCAAGGCTCTTGGCGTCGTCGACCTCGTCTTCCTCGTCGCCTCGCTTCGTCCTCGTCATCCACCGCCATAGGGCGACACGGGTTTCCCGAGCACGAGGCATCTTCCGGCCACCGCCATTCCGGACATCAGCGCTCGCGGTCACACTCGGGGTATCCGTCGTCCTCCTTACGCTCGCATTCTTCCTCCTGCCGAGCACGCCATGGCGCGCTGTGGAGTCCGCCTTCCTCGCCGCCCACTTCGTCGCGCACGCCATGACCGCGTGGTTAGTCACCTCGAAGAAAGGGGCCACCGCCGCCACCCAGCCTATGCACCTTCGCGTCTTTTGAATCGCCACCGCCCTCGACGCCGCGCTCTTCTCTGCTTCGGCGGTGGTCCACTACGCCGACGGTTCGCTGGCGTACCTAGCCATAACTGGCTTCACCGGCCATGACGCAGGAGCCCATGAAGGTGAACCAGAAAACACCAGCGCCGAAGCGCCCGCTACGCCGTGCGCCGCCGCGTTGTTCCTCTCTCTCGCGACGTTCAGTTGGATCAACTCGTTTATCTCGAAGGGGTATGCCAATGGCTCTTTCACCGCCGACGACGTCCCACCGGTGTCGCCGGACAACCGCGCCGAAGTACGCTTTGTTCACGTCCAATTGGCCGGCGCTGGGGTGACGCCACTCGGTGGTCGTCGCGCTCTAGCTGTCCTTCTGGGCGCAGTTACTACTGGCCGCGGCGTTCAGCCTCCTACGCCACGCGGCCATGTACGTCGGTCCGTCACTTATTGATCAGTTCGTCGAGTTCATTCGTCGTGGCGGCACGACATGGGAGATCTTGAATGAATTCTCTTGATTGATTCTGTGAAAACTGCATAAAGATATATAGAATACAAAAGGAATGATTAATGGCTATTAATTACCAGCAATAATCGGGATTTTGTTATAAGAATCGACCATATTTAGAGATATGGTGGTCAGAATCAGAAAGAATAATTAGCTATAATGACCTGCCATTTATTGGAGATATGGCAAGGAGAAGGGGGGTTAGGAAGAATGGACCGCTACCACCGACTGCAAATTTATATTATGTAACATTCCAAAATTTGAAGTTTTTGAGTGCTTGAATTTCAAAATGAACCATTTGCATTTTTCTTGAATTAATTCAAGCTTAAATTGAATTTCCCAACAATAAAAGGATTTAATTTGACTAATCTATCCATTAAACTAAATATTTCTAGTTTTTGTTGGGTTTCTTGTCATTCAAGGAATTTTTCTGTATTTTTGGAGATTTTTCTGAATTTATTTGCTATTTATTTGAATTTATTTGCTTTTATTCGAATTTCTGGAATTTCTTAAATTCGGAAAGGTTTTTAAAATCATTTAATCCCTTTCGGGCCGAATCCTATTCTTCGGCCTATTCGTATTCGCTTTTCCCCAGCCCGTTCCTATTTCCCGGTGGGCCCACTCTCTTCGCTCATTGCCTGGGTTTCTACCACCCAAGCCGCCAATAAACCCTAGCGTCCAGCCGTTGGATTTGATCCAACGGATGAAGTTCGCCCGCGTCGCTGCGTGTTGAAGCCCGTTGGATCACCACCCCAAGGATGACCCTGATCGAGCCACGTCGTGCTGCCGCCAAAAAACCCTAGCCCTGTCGGAGTCCTTGCGCCGCACACCGCCGTCCTTGGATTCCATGTCGGACCCACCTCCCGAGGCTATTTAAGCCGCCGCCACACCCTTCCCGAGCTTCGCCTCTCTGCTGCGTGCATTTTGCACTAGCTCTCGTTGCACAAGCCGCCGCCGTTTGCTTCCCCGCCCTCGCCGGAGTTCCTCCGCCGTTCCGAGCCTTCTCCGCTGCCTTTTGGCCTCTTTGGCGCATCCCCGCCGCAGCCGTGCATCTCCTCGGGTCGCCCGTGTCCTCCTCTTCCAGAACCTCCGAACCTCGTGCCCGAATCACTGCTGTTCCGCCGTGCGCCGGGTCTTCTTCTCCGAGTTCGGTAAGTTCTCGCCGCGCCCTCGCCGTCGATCTACCTTGTCCATTTTTGGTCGTCCGATCTATCGTGGTCGTTCCAGATCAGGCCACGTCACCATCGGCTGCCTCCTCGCTTCGCCACCGTCCGATCCCGCACCGCCACCCGATATGCGGCACGTGGCCATGCCCGTCTGTGCCCAGTTAGTCACCACATGGTCATACTAATCCGCCAAGGCCGCCACATCCGCCCTAACCTTCCACGTGGCTGCCACGTCACCCGGTCTGCCGCGCGTGCTTGAGTTCCTCTCGGTGATCCGAGTCCACCATGAGCCGTGTCACTGATGCACGAGCCCCATGTGTCAGCCGCATTCATTTTTCTTTTTCCTGATTTCTCTGAAAATCGGAAATTCCAGCCAATCATGTGTTGACACGTGTCACTCCTTGATAATTTCTCTGATTTTCTCTCCCGAGAAACTTCCAGGAGCCTGTTCTCCTCCGTCCGAGCTCCGATTCCAGTGATTCAAATTTCTAAATTCATGATCTATCTTCCAGTACCATTCTTTTCAATTTTTGGTTTTTTTAATTTGTTTTATTTATTTGTTCTCGTTTCACGTGTAGACGCATTTAATCGAAACACAAAGCGAATCATCGTGCAAGAGGTAGAACCAGAAGGTGTCAACGAAGGCAAGTCTTCCTTGATCATGTTGATCCCAAATTTTATGAAAACATTATGTTGTTTGAAATTATGCATGCTCATTATTTTGTGTAATGTACTTTAACTGCAATTTAGGGTGTAGTTAAATTCCAAAACTTGTTATACCCTCATTGATGTTGCTCATGCCAAACCTTTGACACCCTAGATAATATTAGCTAATTTATTTGGTGATAACCAATAGTGTAGCATGGGACGGTAGAATTGCTTAGTCATGCTTAAACGTTTCGGTATTATGCCATTATAGAAAACCTTTTCAAGCATTGTTTAAACTTAATTGTGAGATTGTGGCAATTGGTGTTGCTGCTGTTATTTAATTGAATTAAAGTGGAAATGGCTTAGACCGGGGCGGATGGATGTTTGGTGGGTGTTGGATGCACGAGATCTTGCTAAGTGAATATTCCGCCCTAGTCAATTAAGGACCGAAGCATGTGTTACCATGGATCGAGCACTACCGTACAACCACAAGTCTATATGGGTACGACCTGGCTAATTAATTTGTCCGTCTCGTTATTGGCTTCGCCATTGGGTTGAATGTGGGTGTCGGATGGAGACACTCGCAAGGCGCAAGAGGGGGCTTCTGTACTGGGTGGATGGAACCCTAACAGCGGTGAAACCTTAGCGGGCGAAGTTATTAGTGGGGTCGTGCATTGTAAAGGCCTTGTCATGGTCTCTCTGCCGACACACCAAAGGAAGTGTGTTAATTGCATGGCGACAAGAGTCGATCATGTCTTGTGGGTAAAGTTGTACATACTCTGCAGAGTTAAAACTATTTAAGTAGCCGTGCCCACGGTCAAGGGCGGGCAAGGTACGCTAGTACATTGTAGATCTTATGGTTTTGTTTTAAATGAAAATGATGGTTTGAGAATTCGTTAGTGGATGGAACTCTTGGATTATGGTTGGCAGATGGAGCCAGTCAGGTGGTTGGAACCTGTTTAGCTGTTACATCAAATTCAATTATTACTATTATTTAAACATTTTGTTAAATGATGCTTTGTGAAATTACTACTAGTATTTTAAACTAAATCCTGCTTTACGCTAAATGAACCATATTATGCCTTCAATTGTTCAGTCATGCATATAGTTATCATGCATTATATTTTCAAGACTTGCGGAGTACATTTTGTACTCACCCTTGCAACTTCCTAACTTTCCACAGAGGAGTGTGCTGAAGCTGAAGGTGACTACGAGTTCTATGCTTGTGGTTATGATGAAGGCGATCCGGACTACTAGGACGCGTACCCTAGTCGATTGCCTGTGGCATATGGATTGGCTCATTCTGCTACTATTTTATTTCCGCTGCTTCTTATTGAACTCAAGCCATGAGGCTGGTTATTTGTAATAATTTGGCCATAAGCTAATTCTTTCTGCTTAATAAATATTATTTGGTTTGTGATATGGTTGTGTTATCATCACTGTTTTCACTGTGTGTGCTAGCTGTTCCTGGACTAGCATGGATATACATAGAGGGTTCAGATTTGGAAATCCGGTCCCGATAGAGGTGGTATCAGAGCCATATCGACTGTAGGTCGCAACCCTAGTTAGAATGGTCTTCTTAGTGAGAACTTCAAAATTATTTTCTAAATCAAACCAACAAATTTGCATTTAATAGTTTGTCTTCTCTCATCTTATTCCTAGGTTTCTATTCCTCTCCTTTGCTGAAATATTATTTTGAAATATTAATTTGACCTCATCTCATGAAATTTCTCAAAAGCCCTAGGTCTTCTGCAGGAATTTCAATCAAGGAAGATGATGATCCGTGTTCTCTTCAAGACCAATGGAAGGGCTGTTGGAAGGATCAAGTTGATGAAAGAGCGCTCAAAAGGATTCCTATGAAGAATAAGTTAATAATGCCCAGTAGTGTTAGAGCATGTCATCCCTTTCTCGCTTAGTAACGTACAGTTTGAGTGTATTTGGATTTTCTTTCTTGTTGCTTACTTGTTGGGTGAGTTGAACACATGCCCTAGGCATTGTGTTGCAGCCACCTTTTGTTTGGAGTTTGTCTTGCCTTGGAATAGCTACCTCCCTTAGTCCTCTTATCTTTTGCTCCTTCCCTCTCGTCTATTGCTAACCTACCCATGGCCGTTGCTTCAGATGGAGAGTCAAGGAAGAGGTCGTGGAGTTGGTCGCAGAGGTCGTGGTCGTGGTCATGGTCGTGGCCAGGCAGTGCCACAAGATCAGTAGAGTGCTTCAGAGCATCAAGGACAATCAGAGCAGGAATTGCCGTCGCCACCACCAGTCCAACCTCCAATGGCAGATATTCAGCAGATGATGGCAATGCAACTTCAGTTGTTACAGGCCCTTGCCCAGAACATAGTAAACAATCCCCAACCAGCACCAGCCGTAGCACCAGTGATGCAGCCTCAATCTAAACTGGGAGAGTTCATGAGAACCAGGCCGCCTACCTTCTCGGGAGCAGGTGAACCCTTGGAGGTAGATGATTGGCTAAAGGATATAGAGAAGAAACTCCAGTTGGCTCAGTGTGATGATCGTGAGAAAGTGATTTATGCTAGCCATCAGTTAAAAGGAGTAGCTGCTACCTGATGGGATAACTTCTGCACTGCCCATCAGAATGCTCAAGCTATTACTTGGGAAGAATTCACTGAAGCCTTCAGAACTGCTCATGTGCCTGCGGGTATTATTGAGATGAAGAAAAGAGAGTTCCGCAAGTTGCATCAGGGAAACCAGAGTGTTTCTGAGTATCTTAACTAATTCACTTAGCTGTCAAGGTATGCACCAGAAGATGTGGCAACTGAAAGTGCTAAGATTTGGAGATTCATGGAAGGACTTGACCCTGATATCAAGGTGCAGCTAGTTGCTTTGGATTTTCCAAATTTTCAGCATATGGTGAATAAAGCACTAGTGCAAGAGGATGCTCATCGCCAGCAGTGGGAGTCCCGCAAGAGAAAGATGGCATTTCAGGCTCAGCAGGGAGCAAGTGGTTCTCGCCAACGCTTCCAACCTCAGTAGGTCAACAGGACACCTATCCAAGGAGCACCCCGTACTCCTAATTCTGGACCTCGCCCAGTAGCTCAAGGACCCCAGCATAATGCGGTGCTCACCGTAGAGAAGGAAATTCAAATCTGCGGGAGTTGATGTTTTCCTTTGTCATCGAGATGGGCATTATGCCAACAATTGTCCCAGAAACGTCAGCCAGTGACCCCAGTGCCATTCAACTTGGGATCCAATTCTGCCAAAACTCCGATGCAAGGACAAGGTCGTGGAGCGCTCCAGACCCCAAGAGCTCCGTAATCTTCTCGAAGAGGACGTGTCAACCATGTGACTACAGAAGAAGCTCAGGAGGCACCAGATGTGGTTTTGGGTAAGTTTCTTGTCAACTCAGTACTTGCCACAACATTATTTGATTCTAGAGCATCGCATTCTTTTATATCGAAGAATTTTGTTGAACAATTTGGTTGGGAAACCTTTACCCTTAAGAGCCCTATGATAGTTCAATCCCCTGGGAAGGAGATGAAAACTAATTCAGTGTGCCCAAGTGCAACCATAAAAATTAATGGGGTAGAATTCCTAGTGAATCTTATCATTTTGTATTCAAAAGGAATAGATGTTATCCTAGGGATGGATTGGTTAACCAAATATAAAGGTCAAATAGATTGTGCCAGTAGAGCCATTACCCTCACCAATTCAGAAGGCATTCGAGTGGAGAATATGCCTGATGAGTCTTTGAGTGAAAAGTGCACTTTGAATAAGTTGGAGAAAATAACCTTGGAAAGTGTACCCGTGGTGAGAGAATACCCAGATGTATTTCCTGAGGAGTTGCCAGGTATGCCGCCTGATCGAGAAGTAGAGTTCATCATAGAATTAGTCCCTGGTACGGCTCCTATTTCCAAGAGACCCTACCGCATGCCAGCCAATGAACTAACTGAGATGAAGAAGCAAATTGAGGAGTTGCAAGAAAAAGGATTCGTTCGTCCAAGTTCGTCGCCTTGGGGAGCGCCAGTTCTTTTTGTGAAGAAGAAGGATAATAGTTTGCGCATGTGCGTGGATTATAGAGCCCTGAATGAAGTCACCATCAAGAATAAGTATCCGTTGCTGTAACAGCCCTCTATATTCAAAAATAAATAAAAATGAAAGTTTCATATTTAAAAATGGAAATGAATTAAAAGTTTAATTTAAACCCAGATTTTGATTTTAAACAATATCCTTATTTCACTTCTTCCATTTCAATCTTAATCAAAAAGAAGATTTCAAAACATAAAATCATTATTATCAAAACGAATGAAATATCAAAATGAATTTGAAATGTGAATTTGATTTGAATTTCCATTTCTGAATCTTATTGCATTTTTTTTGAGCTTTTACTTTTAAAAGAAAAGTCAAATACAATGAAATGGTAAAAGTAAGAAAGTAAAAGCAAAACATAAATAAAAATAATATTAAATTTTCAGAGCAGTCAATATCTCTTCAGAATCACAATCAGGACAATTGAGATAATCTGAATAATTAAAATAAAATGAAAACATGTGATAATTATGAGATAAGAAAAGCTGATCTAGACCATGTCAGATTTTTGTAGCAGTATCCAGACATGTCCTCAAGCTGATATTTTTACCATACCGACCTAAGGTCATTATATATCTCTGGTAAAAATAGTATAAATAAAAACTTACATTTGAAGCTTTTATAAATTCAAAAACAGAAAACAAATAAAGCTGTAAATAGCAATATCAGAATTTTTATAATTTAAATATTAAATATAAAATTCTGAAAATTTTAAATAGGCATTATTATCCCAAATAAAATTGAAAAACAAAGTTTTAAAAATAAATAAATTCATTTGGACACTTTAGTAAATCAAAACAGAATGGGAATTTCTGTGCATTATTCATTGTCAGAATTTTAATAAAATATATACAATTCATTTTTATCTGAAAATTCACCTGGACCTTCATCTGCACCTATCCAACCTTTGAAAAAATTATTATAAATTATTGAGTCGGTTTGGTGACCCTAATCCGTAGGTCAAGTTGACCCAGCACACTGTGAACCGCCCTTTTCACCGTGACCGTAGGATTGCCAAGTGTTGATCATCCAACGCAGCCACAATCCAACCTTTTCTTCCTTCTCTCCCTGCCATGTGGCCCAGATGGCCCACTGTCAGCTTCCTCTCCTTCACCTTTGCCTCCTCTCTTCTCCTCTGTCTCTCGCACGCAAAGATCAGGCCAGCACCGCCTCTTCCTCACTGTGCGAAGGTCGGCGCCGCAATCCATAACCCGAGGCCACTGCCATCCCTGCCACCGCATCGCCTCAGAGTTTGTGCCCCTGCCAGGCGTTGAATCCCCACGAAGCTTCGTCCATCCTTTCCTCCCAGCCGTATCGTTGCCACGGCAGGCCTCATCCGTTTATTCCCTTGCCACGGAACAAAATGAGCAGCTTCCCTCTGCCAGCGCTTTGCCCAGAACCTGCCACGGCAAGTAGCTTGCACTGCATTTTGCTGCCATGACACAAACCCGGCAGCACTTCCTCTCCGTCTCTCTCCCGAACCAAACCAAAACTAAACCGCCTAAATTCGGCTATAAAACCCAATGCAATCCTTCTCCAGAGACCATCACAACCACTGCCATCACACCTCTGAACCTCTCCCGTGCGAGCAAGCACTGTTCTTCTTCCCCGAATCCACTAAAGCCGAAAAGAGAGAAATCATCACGCGCACCTCCCTAGTGCGAATCAACCCGAATAGTCTGAGCCAGAGCCTCCTGGTGATTCCCCGAAGCTATCCCAAGCGTCAATTCCAGCTCATCTTCTCCAGTGAACCGCCGCACCGTGTTCATCCCTTTCCGCCATGGAGGCACACGGTGAGACCCCTCTCCCGCAAACTCTTCCTTCTAATCAAGTGCAAAAATAGAGTTCTAGGACCTTACTGATGCTTATCTCGGTGAAAATGATCAGAGAAACGCGTCGCTGTAGCCGCTCCACCTCGCCGTTCATGGCGCCGCCGCCCCTCTCCGGTGGCGACTACCTTCCGGCCATCTCCGGTAGCAATTGAGACCACCCACGTGTGCGCCATGATCTTCTGATCATCACCGTGCCACCGATTCGTCTTCTCCGGCAAAGCTTCGCCGTCGCCGAGCTTTGGAAGCCGCCGCCCCTGTTTCGGGTCACCGCC
This sequence comes from Guadua angustifolia, assembly GCA_036346375.1. Taxonomy (NCBI): domain Eukaryota; kingdom Viridiplantae; phylum Streptophyta; class Magnoliopsida; order Poales; family Poaceae; genus Guadua; species Guadua angustifolia. The sequence goes on from JAYEVE010000197.1 coordinate 52,038, forward strand.
ATGTGGGGCCGGGCAGTCAGCCGTCCCGCGCATCGCCTCTCTCTGCCAGGCGGGTCCCTTCGCGCCAGTCGCTGCCACCCCGGGCCCAGCCATCAGTAGCTCAGTCTGACCAGCCCAAAAAAAGAGAAGGCGTAAACCTCTGTAAGAAAACGTAATTTCTATTTTTGGCAACTTCCTGATTTTCCAGTATTTATCAAACCCTAGCTCATTCAATTGGTTATAACTTTTGAACCAACTGTCTAAATAAAGTGAAATAAATTTTAAATTCATATAAATTCATGTATATTTAGAATATGCAAAAAAATTTGAATTTCAACTCTGTTTATAATTTAAATTTGAATTTAAAGAAAAGGATTCAAAATATGTTATTCACAGATATTTTGCATATGAACTAAAAATTAAATAAAGTAAATTTTGTTAGAATACTTATGCATTTAGGAACCTGAATATACAAAAATGTTTAATTATCATGTTTGATTTGATATATTTAAAATAGAAATTGAATAAACCCTAATATGACATCTTAATAAAGATTGTGCATCATTAATCATAAAATGATGAAAAATTTACATATGCCTCTGAGCACATGATAAACCCATTTATGCAAAAATATTTAATTATCAAACTCAGTTGATGTTATTTGAATTTAAGAATACAAACAAGCACTAATATGTTGCTATTACAAATATACCATTTGTAATTATTTAAATCATGAAATAAATTTATATGTTCATATAAATACATAAGTATTATGAATATTCAAAATATTTAAATAATAAACTCTGTCAAAATTATAAAAGTTAAACTTAAATAAGTAAATCAAGTATGCTATATACAAAATTTATACAAACAAGCTCAAATTTGAATATAACCAATTTTGGCAGAAACCTTAAATCCTCAGGAACCCAAATATATAAAAATATTTAGATTCTCACTTAATTTTAATCATTTTCTAAAATAGATCACTTTCAATGTATTAAATATTCAAATATGAATATCTTTAGCAATTAGCATGTAAATCATGTAAAACCAGTTCTGTAAGCTCTAAAATTAGTAATGAACTTAGATATGCAAAAACATTTAAAGTTGAATCTGAATTGAATTAGATTTGAGAATATATTGTTTTTCAAAACACATAGGAGTTGAAATAATTATTAACTTGAGCTCATGAGATCAAATAATGGTAAAATCAATTCATAAATGATAGTAAAATCATAAAGTCCATAGTTATGCAAAAATAACATATAATTGTGTATATTTGAACTAAGTTCATGCTAGGTCTTAATGATCATTCATATGTACAGCAACTCAGATATAAGTAAAATATTGTGAAACTAGTTCTAAAACATTCCTAGAGTTACTCCCTGCTAATGCCAGAAAAATAAATAAGAAATTATGTCGAATGTAGCCGTAAGCTTAAAATGAAACTTGGCCGATTTAACGTTAACATTATGATCATTTAGACTATTTCAACTGTAAATAAAATAACTCGTCTAAATGCTAAAGTCAGTAAAACCAGTTCAGAAATACACTATAAAGTTCATACTATCATAATCTGAAGAAAGAATCTCGATTCGACATTCTTTGCATATTAATCTTGTTAGCTTAATAACCTTAGGCAGTAACATTTCAATAATTCGTAAAATGAATGATCAAACCTAAGTTGCAAATAAGAAATCATTAGTTGTAACATTTGTATCACCAGAACCTTCTCAATTATCATGTAAATAATGTTAGTAGTCTAAATCAATAGATTAGCTCTTTATAACTAAAATGTTAATTAAATGTTGCTTTGAATCTGAATCCTAATTAAAGGTAAGAATTCACCTTAAGCCTGAAATGAATATATCTATTTAATCTTAACCAATCTTTGCATCTTGAATTCGTAAAATAATATTTATAAATTCATAAAGAGCAATCCCTGTTTCTTATGAGAAGTTTCATTTGTTCTTTCTATCTATTTTCTTTTTGCCCTTATTGAAGTTATTATTTGCTGCTTTCATTTAACGACGTGTAGAATACGACGTAATGACTTCCATCGTTGCCTTCATCAGTCACAATCTCGACTTCGTCGTAAGCAAGGCAAGCACCCCTTTTGACCATGTTGATCCCAGTTTTATAAATGTTTTCATTAAATGATTTTATTGCATGCGTATATTCATTAAACTCTGCTATATTGTGGATATTGGTAGTTATACCTGTTGATTCCTGAAACCTCCTTGATATGAATGAATTTGTGAACCTTGATACCTTAGAATCATGGTTAGACAATATATAATGTCATTCTAGGTATACATGATGTTTAATAATCTTGCTTAGCCATGCTTTAGACTTAGTGTACATCAAATCGAGACATTGATCAAATGACACTTGGATATGATTTGAGACATTGATAAAATGATATTGGATATGCTGAGGCATGATGATGATTCTTAGACATGTTGAGACATGATGGTGATTTTTGGTTATTTTGATTAAAAATGAAAATAAAATTATAATATTGATGCGGGCAATTATTGGCAATAGCCTGGTGTGCATGGATTTGCACGTAGATTAGGGGGAGATTATTGCCTGTATCGGATTAAGGACCGAATTATGTGTTGTTTTCAGGCCAAGAAATACGTACAACCACAAGTGCTGGGATGGGGCAGCCTTAACTAATTAAATTGCTTAAAACTAGCTTTGCACTTTGGTAGGTTGTAGTAGTACGGGCCGTTCTTAATGGATTGCTCGAAGGGACGTCCACACCGAGGTGATAATGGATCAAATGTTTTCCGATACAACGGTGTACGCCATACTTCTGGGGAGGTTCCATCATTTCTATGCACTGAGTTCTTCTTCCAGGGTATGGGTTTTCGTCCCGTGCTGGTGCAAAGTTAGGGTTAAGTAATCGAACAGTTATGTCATGACTCTCTGCGGCACACCAAAGGAAGTGTGCTAATACATGTTGCACAAAGAGTTAAGTCATGTCTTGTGGGTAAAGCTGTACACCTCTGCAGAGTGTAAAACTAATCGATTAGCCGCGCCCGTGGTCATGGGCACTTGGTAAAGTCATCACATAGTTAGCATTTTATTTTACAAAATGTGGATGTTGATATGTGCTATCTAGCACCATGATTTGGATTGGATATCCTTGTTGGAAAAGAATTATTTCGGATTGACGTGATGTCAATGATTGATTCATGGAGATGAATTATTTCAGATTGATATGTGATATCAATGATTGATTCATGAAGATGATCGAAAGAACTGAGGTTCATGAAATTTACTGTTTCATATTTATATATTAAACTGCTTTTACTTAAATTTCGTTTATGTTCTACAATTCAGTAAATTCTTTGCAAACTAGCTTTCTGCAAATTAACCATGAAAGCCTTTCCTTTGAATGGCCTGCATATATAATAGGATTCGCTAAAGTCTTCTTTGATACGAAAGTACTCACTCTTGCTTACATGTTGTTTTTAGGGTGAAGAATCAGAATAGCTCGATGAAATTACTCGACGCAAGATTCGGGAATGTTAACGAGATCTTCTAGGGATTATACCTTGTCAGTTGCCTGAGGGATTGTATGGGCATACTACAAGACTTTGATTCTTTCCGCTGCTTTACTTTGAATTGTAAGATCTTATTATGTAAATTACCTTTATCATTTGCAATAAAGAGTATGGATGTGATATCAATTGTATAAATGTGCGTACTAGCTCTTGATCCGAGGACTAGTATCTGTGCACATGAGATTTCTATTTTCGCATTCTATGTGAAAATAGGGTCCTCTGATTGCCTGTGATTGATGACTTGTTTGATCAGTTGAAAGGTGCTTGTATCTTCTCCAAGATTGATCTTCGATCTGGATACCATCAGTTGAAAATATGGCCGCAAGATATTCCGAAGATAGCCTTTGCTACCCGATATGGATTGTATGAGTTCACAGTTATGTCTTTTGGATTAACCAATGCCCCAACTTATTTCATGAATTTGATGAATAAAGTGTTTATGGAGTACCTAGACAAGTTTGTGGTGGTATTCATAGATGACATTCTTATCTATTCTAGAGATGAAGCTGAGCATGAAGGACATTTGAGGATAGTGTTAGAAAAGCTCAGAAGTCATCAGTTGTATGCCAAGTTCAGCAAGTGTGAGTTTTGGTTAAAAGAAGTTGCTTTCTTAGGGCATGTAATTTCTGCTGGAGGTGTCTCAGTGGACCCCGAAAAAGTGAAAGGTGTACTTGATTGGAGTCAGCCCAAGTGAGTGCCTGACATCAGGAGTTTCCTTGGTTTAGCGGGATACTACCGCAGATTCATAGAAGGATTCTCAAAAATCGCAAGACCGCTTACCCAGTTGCTGAAAAAGGAAAGGAAGTTTGAATGGACTAAAGCCTGTGAGCAAAGTTTTCAGGAATTGAAGAAATGATTGACTACAGCCCCAGTGCTTATCTTGCCGGATATTCGGAAAGACTTTGAGATTTTCTGTGATGCTTCAAGACAAGGTCTTGGATGTGTTCTGATGCAGGAAGGAAAAGTAGTTGCATACGCCTCGCGGCAATTGCGACCACATGAGGAAAACTATCCAACCCATGACTTAGAAATGGCTGCAGTTGTGCATGCACTAAAATTATAGAGGCATTATCTCATTGGGAATCGTTGTGAGATTTTCACAGACCATAAGAGTTTGAAGTATATCTTCACCCAAGCAGACCTCAACCTGAGACAAAGAAGATGGTTGGAGTTAATTAAGGATTATGATGTCGGAATACATTATCATCCTGGCAAAGCTAATGTAGTTGCCGATGCCCTAAGCCGAAAGAGCTACTGCAATAATTTGATGGTTAAAGAAGGACAACCTGCTCTTCACGAGGAGTTTCAGCGTTTGAATTTGGAATTAGTGGAGGAAGGTTTTGTTGCAACCTTGAAAATTCAACCAACCTTAGTGGATCAGATTAAAAAGATGCAAAAGTCAGATAAGTAAGCTGCTAAGATCAAGGATAGAATAAAGGAAGGTAAAGCCCCAGGATTTTCAGAAGATGAAGAAGGAACATTTTGGCTTGGAAAAAGTATTTATGTGCCGAATCAGAAAGAAATCAAGCAGTTGATATTAAAGGAGGCGCATGAGTCAGTGTACTCAATTCATCCAGGCAATACTAAGATGTATCATGATCTTCGTGGTGTGTATTGGTGGCCAATGATGAGAAAGGAAATTGCAGAGTACATAGCCATGTGTGATGTATGCCAGCGAGTTAAAGCTGAACATCAGAGACCTGCGAGATTGCTGCAACCGTTAAAGATGTCTGAATGGAAGTGGGAAGAAATTGGAATGGATTTCATTACAGGACTTCCAAGGACCAGATCAGGATATGACTCTATATGGATAGTAGTAGATCGACTGACAAAAGTTGCACATTTCATTCCTGTGAGAACAGCCTATCAAGGAGATAAACTAGCAGAGTTGTATATGTCAAGGATTGTGTGTTTGCATGGTGTGCCAAAAAAGATTGTATCAGATCAAGGAACTCAATTCACATCAAGATTTTGGCAAAAGTTGCAAGAAGCATTGGGTACCAACCTGAATTTCAGCATAGCTTATCACCCTCAGACCGATGGACAAACTGAGCGGGTGAATCAGATTCTCGAGGATATGTTAAGGTCTTGTGCGTTGTCTAATGCGACAAGTTGGGATCAAAGTTTACCCTATGCAGAATTCTCATATAACAATAGTTATCAAGCAAGTTTGCAGATGTCACCGTTTGAAGCCTTGTATGGAAGAAAGTGTAGGACACCTCTCTGTTGGAATGAAATAGGAGATCGTCAAGTCTTTGTTCCTGATATTTTGCAAAAGGCTGAAGAACAAGTGAAGATGATTCAAGAAAGGTTAAGAACAGCGCAGTCTAGGCAGAAGAGTTATGTAGATAACTGTCGAAGAGAGTTAACCTTTGCCCTTGGTGACTATGTGTATCTGAAAGTCTCACCGCTCAAAGGAATGCATCGATTCCAAGTTCGCAGAAAGTTAGCACCAAGATTCATTAGACCGTTCCCAATCCTAGTCAGAAGTGGAGAAGTGGTTTATCAGTTGGAGTTGCCACCGCAGTTGTCAAATGTGCACAATGTGTTTCATGTGTCACAGTTGAGAAAGTGTCTTAGAGTACCAGAAGAGCAGATGCAGATTGAGGAGGTTGAGCTACAGGAGGATCTCACCTACCTAGAGTATCCAATCAAAATTCTAGATGAAGCAGAGCGCAGAACAAGAAACAAGACGATCAAATTTTATAAGGTTCAGTGGAGCAACTATTCAGAGGAGGAAGCAACCTGGGAGCGTGAAGAAGATCTTAGAGCGAAGTACCCCAGCTTTTTTCCCTAGTCTGTCCAAATCTCGGGGTCGAGATTTCTTTTAGGGGGGAGGTTTGTAACACTCCAAAATTTGAAGTTTCTGAGTGTTTGAATTTCAAAATGAACCGTTTGCATTTTTCTCGAATTAATTCAAGCTTAAATTGAATTTCCCAACAATAAAAGGATTTAATTTGACAAATCTATCCATCAAACTAAATATTTCTAGTTTTTGTTGGGTTTCTTGTGATTCAAGGAATTTTTCTGTATTTTTGGAGATTTTTCTGAATTTATTTGCTATTTATTTGAATTTATTTGCTTTTATTTGAATTTCAAGAATTTCTTAAATTCGGAATGGTTTTTAAAATCATTTAATACCTTTCGGGCCGAATCCTATTCTTCAGCCCATTCCTATTCGCTTTTCACGACCGTTCCTATTTCGGAGAGGCCCACTCCTTCATGCACGCCAAGTTTCCTACCCGGCCAGCAATGAAACCCTAGCGTTTATTGTTGGATTCGATCCAACGGACGAAGTTCGCCCGCGTCGCTGCGTGTTGAAGCCCGTTGGATCACCGCCCCATGGACGACCCTGATCGAGCCACGTCGTGCTGCCGCTGGAAAACCCTAGCCTTGTTGGAGTCCTTGCGCCGCACGCCGCCGCCCTTGGATTCTGCGTCGGGCCTGCCTCTCGAGGCTATTTAAGCCGCCACCACACCCTTCCCGAGGTTCGCCTCTCCGCTGCGTGCATTTTGCCCTAGCTCTCGTTGCACGAGCCGCCGTCGTTTGCTTCCCCGCCCTCGCCGGAGTTCCTCCGCCGTTCCGAGCCTTCTCCGCAGCCTTTTGGCCTCTCCGGCGCGTCTCTGCCGCAGCCGTGCATCTCCTCGGGTCGCCCGTGTCCTCCTCTTCCAGAACGGCCGAACCCCGTGCCTGAATCATTGCTGTTCCGCCATGCGCCGGGTCTTCTTCTCCGAGTTCGGTAAGTTCTCACCGCGCCCTCGCCGTCGATCTACCTTGTCCATTCTTGGCCGTCCGATCTGTCGTGGTCGTTCCAGATCAGGCCACGTCGCCATCGACTGCCTCCTCGCTTCGCCACCGTCCGATCCTGCACCGCCACCCGATATGCGGCGCATGGCCATGCCCGTCTGTGCCCAGTCAGTCGCCACGTGGTCACCCCGTGTCTGCCGCGTCAGCGCCACGTCCGCCCTAACCTTCCACGTGGCTGCCACGTCGCCCGGTCTGCCGCGCGTGCTTGAGTTCCTCTCGGTGATCCGAGTCCACCATGAGCCGTGTCTCTGATGCATGGGCCCCATGTGTCAGCCGCATTCATTTTTCTTTTTTCTGATTTCTCTAAAAATCGGAAATTCCAGCCAATCACGTGTTGACACGTGTCACTCCTTGATAATTTCTCTGATTTTCTCTCCCGAGAAACTTCCAGGAGCCCATTCTCCTCCGTCCGAGCTCCGATTCCAGTGATTCAAATTTCTAAATTCGTCTAAATTCATGATCTATCTTCCAATACCATTATTTTCAATTTTTGATTTTTTTTGAATTTGTTTTATTTATTTGTTCTCGTTTCACGTGTAGATGACGCAGTCGAAACGCAAGCGAATCATCAGGCAGAGGTAGAACCAGCAGGTGTCAACGAAGGCAAGTCTTCCTTGATCATGTTGATCCCAAATTTTATGAAAACATTATGTTGTTTTAAATTATGTATGCTCATTATTTTGTGTAATGTACTTTAACTGCAATTTAGGGTGTAGTTAAATTCCAAAACTTGTTATACCCTCATTGATGTTGCTCATGCCAAACCTTTGACACCCTAGATAATACTAGCTAATTTATTTGGTGATAGCCAATATTGTAGCATGGGACGGTAGAATTGCTTAGTCCTGCTTAAACGTTTCGGTATTATGCCATTATAGAAAACCTTTTCAAGCATTGTTTAAACTTAATTGTGAGATTGTGGCAATTGGTGTTGTTGCTGTTATTTAATTGAATTAAAGTGGAAATGGCTTAGACCGGGGCGGATGGATGTTTGGTGGGTGCTGGATGCATGAGATTTTGCTAAGTGAATGTTCCGCCCTAGTCAATTAAGAACCGAAGCATGTGTTACCATGGACCGAGCACTACCGTACAACAACAAGTCTATATGGGTACGACCTGGCTAATTAATTTGTGTGTCTCGTTATTGGCTTCGCCATTGGGTTGATTGTGGGTGTCGGATGGAGACACTCGCAAGGCGCAAGAGGGGGTTTCTGTACTGGGTGAATGGAACCCTAACAACGGTGAAACCTTATCGGGCGAAGTTAGTAGCGGGGTCGTGCATTGTAAAAGCCTTGTCATGATCTCTCTGCCGACACACCAAAGGAAGTGTGTTAATTGCATGGCGACAAGAGTTGATCATGTCTTGTGGGTAAAGTTGTACACACTCTGCAGAGTTAAAACTACTTAAGTAGCCGTGCCCACGGTCAAGGGCGGGCAGGGTACGCTAGCACATTGTAGATCTTATGGTTTTGTTTTAAATGAAAATGATGGTTTGGAAATTCGTGAGTGGATGGGTACTCTCGGATTATGGTTGGCGGATGGAGCTAGTTAGGTGGTTGGAACCTGTTTAGCTGTTACATCAAATTTAATTATTACTATTCTATTAACGTTTTGTTAAATTATGCTTTGTGAAATTACTACTGGTATTTTAAACTAAATCCTGCTTTACGCTAAATGAACCATATTATGCCTTCAATTGTTCAGCCATGCATATAGTTATCATGCATTATGTTTGAAGACTTGCGGAGTACATTTTGTACTCACCCTTGCAACTTCCCAACTTTCCAGAGTGTCTGAAGCTGAAGGTGACTCTGAGTTCTATGTTTGTGGTTATGATGAAGGCGATCCGGACTACTAGGGACGCGTGCGATCGATTGCTGTGGCATATGGATTGGCTCATTCTCGCTACTATTTTATTTTTTTGCTTCTTATTGAACTCAAGCCATGAGGCTGGTTATTTGTAATAATTTGGCTATAAGACTAATTCTTTCTGCTTAATAAATGTTATTTGGTTCGTGATATGATTGTGTTATCATCACTGTTTTCACTGTGTGTGCTAGCTGTTCCTGAACTAGTATGGATATACACAGAGGGTTCGGATTTAGAAATTCGGTCCCAACATATTAGTAGAGATATATGTATATGTAGACACACACCACGGACATCCATATATATATATGTAACCTAGCTGTAGAGCACAAATTAATATGTGGTGTTTGAGGTCAACTTTTCCCAATCAAAGACAAAAAAAAGTACAGCGTCGTACATTGTCTCCATTATCGAGTGAAATACACGACAGATTGAAGCACAAAATAGAGTGGAAACTGGGAAACGTACGTTCCGGTCTTAATTATGCTGGCCCTTAAGATTATGTGTACTGGTCATCTACTCATGTGTCTATACAGTTAGCAATTTCTATAAATAAATCTAATTCGTAACATATGTAATAATATCTTCTTATCTTTCTTTCTATTTTCAGATCATTACTCCTTTATTAGATGCTAGAAGATGGCGAGTAGATAAGAAAAACAAAACTTCTCTTTTATATAGTACTCCGATTTACCATATATCTCTTATAAATAAATAAACATTTTTATATACTAATTGGACCACCAAAAAATTTTCTTTTTTAGAATAATGTGGGATTTTCTAAAATTTTTTCTTTTTTTAGATTAACATGGGAATTTCTAGCATTTTTTGTTTAATGTGGGGCTTCCAGGAGGACCTCCAATTAGTATATAAAAGATAGATAAATATGTCTTAGCCATGGATGAAAATGATTTAGGAGATTGGACGACCCGTGGCGGACCTGTGATTTTTAAAAGCACAGGCGGACTTATCATTAATACACTAAAATTAATTGTGCTAACAATTTTTCATCAAAAGTCCTATCTCCAAAGGAGACATCTATGTAAGCTTCGAGGCGAGGCAAGCTGCATTTTTAGTCTTGATATTCGAAATCGTGAAGAACAGTAGCTTCATCAAGTGATTTGAATAGTTCTCGCTCAATGTAGCAAACCATTATATTGTTGAACCAATCATTGGCAATCTTGTTGCGCAATTTAGACTTGATAATTTTCATTGCTGAGAATGATCTTTCAACAGTTGCTGTTGACACCGGTACTAACAATGCCAATTCAATGAGCTTGTAGACCAATGGAAAAGCCAAATGCTTTTCAGTTTCAATCATCTTTGTGGCCAAGCTTGCAATATCTGCACAAGAAGCGAAAGCAACATTCCTCTTCACATGAACAATGTAGGTCTGAAGCTGATCCCTTATTCTTGCCCGATCATCAATAGAAAAATCCCCATCATAAATTTCAGCAAGCCGAGCAAGCTTATCAACATCAAACTTGGAGAAAGAGTTCTTTGGGTCAAGACAAGAGAAGCATACCAATAACTCTGTAGTTGTTTCACCAAACCGATGATTCATTTCAGCACATATTTTGTCAATAACGACATAGAAAATCTCAGCACGATAGTAATGAAGATTAGTGACAGTAAATCCATCACGCCTTGAACGACCCCTCACTGGTATCTCGTCAGACATAATAGGAATAGGAATACTCTTAATTCCACAAAATTCTGTCACCTCATAAAATAAGTCATCCCAACTTTCTCTCATGATATTCAGGCGTGATTTTACATCATGAACAAGCTGTAAATGCAATAAACAAAAAGAGTTTGATAAAAGGAGCAAAGGACCAATATCATAATGAGGAGTGATACAGTGGACTGAGCACTAACCTCAAGAGCATTGACAATGTTAATATCCTTCCTCTGTAGGAGATGTGAGAGCTCATTTGTGATGCCAAGCAACCTTAGCATAAGCTTCAAAATGAAAACAAACTGAAAACACTCCATTTTCTCTATCAAACCAGCTGCTTGACTGGGCACTCGTGCTTCTTCATGAATCATACGAAGCGTCTCTATCACCGAATCCCACATTTGAGACAAACGAATCAAAGTAGTATGATGTGAACCCCATCTAGTGTCCCCTGGTTTAGCAAGGATGGTTTCTTGATTTAGGCCCCTTCCTGTAGATGCTTGGCCATTTTCAAGCCTATCCAAAATATTTTGATGATAGCTTTCAATCAGTGCGTCCCTCCTCTTGCAAGATGCACTTGTTGTGGTCACAATTAGTGAGACATACTCAAAGAAATCATGGACAGCAGAGCAACAGTTTGCAGTAGAAACAACAACCAGTTGCAACTGATGGGCAAAGCAATGAACATAGAATGCATGTGGGTTCTCATCCAGAATCTTTTTTTGTAGGCCATTAAATTCACCTCTCATATTTGAGGCTCCATCATATCCTTGTCCTCTTATCCTAGAAATAGATAGATTGTGCCTATTAAGAACAGTGAATAAAGCTTCCTTCAAAGCATCAGATGTGGTGTTTGTGACATGTATGAGAGTGAGAAATCGTTCAACAACTTTCCCTCCAGAGTTTACATACCTACAATGTGTAACAAAAATAGAACAATAAACAAATTGAAAGGGAACTGGGCACAATGAACTAGCTGCAGCAACTAACCTTATAACTATTGCCATTTGCTCTTTTACTGATATATCGCGTGATTCATCAATAAGGACAGAGAATTGTCTATCACCAATCTCTGTCATAATTGCTTCAGTTATTTCTTCTGCACAACATCTTGCAAGATCCTTTTCAACCTTATGTGAAGTCATCTTGCAATTTAACGCACCATGGTCATAGGCATCTCTCACTTCTTCATTGTTATCTTTGAGAAAATCTATCAACTCCAGAAGATTGCCTTTGTTCAAAGAGGTAGAGGACTCATCATGCCCACGAAAAGCCATCCCTTGCTTTAAGAGATACCTTGAACAACGCAGAGTAGAGGCCAACCGAGTTTGGTACAATTCTTCTGAAAGTTTACTAGCTTTAAATAAAACATTTGACACACTTTGTCTCTGATTTTTAAAGTCATCGCATTTCTTAACACACTGGTTATGAGCACTACCTACACCACCCGCATGATCAGGTAGTGATTTATATGCATGCTTCCAATCTGTCCATCCCGTTCTACTAAAAACATCACAACCAAAGTGTTCTGACCTTCCTGGCTCTTTAAAAAGGAAGCAATAAAAGCAAAATCCAGCATCTTTGGACGCTAGATACCTTGGTTAGAATACAGTGTTCTACTAAAAACATCACAACCAAAGTGTTCAAGGCATCTTTAAAAAGGAACAATTGGTTAGAATACAGTGAGTCCAAAGATGCTGGATTTTGCTTTTATTGCTTCCTTTTTAAAGAGCCGTGAAGGTCAACACTTTGGTTGTGATGTTTTTAGTAAAACGATGAATGATTGAAGATGCATATAAATCACTACCCTGATCATGGGGTGTAGGTAGTGCTCATAACCAAGGTGTTAAGAAATGCGATGACTTTAAAAATCGTGAGACAAAGTGTGTCAAAATGTTTTATTTAAAGCTAGTAAACTTTCGTAAGAATTGTACCAAACTCTAAGCTATTCTACTCTCGCATGTTGTTCAAGGTATTCTCTAAAGCAAGGGATGGCTGTGCAAGGGCATGATGAGTCCTCTACCTCTTTGAACAAAGGCATCTTCCGAGTTGATAGATTTTCTCAAAGATAACAATGAAGAAGTGAGAGATGCCTATGACCATGGTGTTAAATTGCAAGATGACTTCACATAAGGTTGAAAAGGATCTTGCAAGATGTTGTGCAGAAGAAATAACTCGAAGCTAATTATGACAGAGATTGGTGATAGACAATTCTTCATTCTTATTGATGAATCACGCGATATATCAAGAAAAGAGCAAATGGCAATAGTTATAAGGTTGAAGTCACTGCAGTTTTAGTTCATTGTGCCCAGGCCTCTTCAATTTGTTTATTGTTCTATTTTGTTACATTGTAGGTATGTAAACTCGAGGGAAAGTTGTTGAACGATTCTCACTCTCATACATGTCACAAACACCACATCCGATGCTTTGAAGGAAGCTTTATTCATTGCCTTAATAGGCACAATCTATCTATTTCTAGGATAAGAGGACAAGGATATGATGGAGCCTCAAATATGAGAGGTGAATTTAATGGCCTACAAAAAAGATTCTCGATGAGAACCCCATGCATTCTATGTTCATTGCTTTGCCCATCAGCTGCAAATCGGTTGTTGTTTTACCGCAAACTGTTGTTTCGGCCGTCTATGATTTCTTTGAGTATGTCTCACTAATTAGACTACAACAAGTGCATCTTGCAAGAGGAGGACGATCATTGAAAGCTATCATCAAATATTTTGATAGGCTTGAAATGGCCAAGCATCTACTGTGAAGGGCCTAAATCAAGAAACCATCCTTGCTAAACCAGGGACACTAGATGGGGTTCACATCATACTACTTTGATTCGCTTTGTCTCAAATGTGGGATTCGTGATCAGATGATTCATGAAGAAGCACGAGTGCCCAGTCAAGCAGCTGGTTTGATAGAGAAAATGGAGTGTTTTCAGTTTGTTTTCATTTTGAAGCTTATGCTAAGGTTGCTTGGCATCACAAATGAGCTCTCACATCTCCTACAGAGGAAGGATATTAACATTGTCAATGCTCTTGAGGTTAGTGCTCAGTCCACTGTATCACTCCTCATTATGATATTGGTCCTTTGCTCCTTTTATCAAACTCTTTTTGTTTATTGCATTTACAGCTTGTTCATGATGTAAAATCACGCCTCAATATCATGAGAGAAAGGATGACTTATTTTATGAGGTGACAGAATTTTGTGGAATTAAGAGACTATTATGTCCGATTTAGATACCAAAGGAGGGGTCGCTCACAGGCGGATGGATTTATCGTCACTAATCTTCATTACTATCGTGTTTAGATTTTCTATGTCGTTATTGACAAAAAATGCTTTCTTGTCTTGGCAAGTTTGATGTTGAAGTTTGTTCGGCTTGCTTTTAGTGTATTAATGATAAGTACATTGTTCATGTGAAGAGGAACTTTTAAAAAATCATTTGGTGGTCGCTCATTGAATTGGCATTGTTAGTACCGGTGTCAATAAAGAACACAATATAATGGTTTGCTACATTGAGCGAGACTTGATGAACAGGGTATGCAAACTTGCGAAGGTACGTATCACAGTCGTCGATCCACCGGAGAAACCCTCAAATAAAAGACATCTCTGAAAGACGCGCCACATGCTCCTGAATTATTAGACACACTGACAAATTAAGATCGAGCCAGCAAGCATTAGTTTCTAAAGGAAAATACTTAGTCTCCGAGACTGTTATTCACTACAATCCATGACGTACGGTACAAACAGCGCACACACAAACACGTAGAGAAACACTTGAGAGAGTAACTCAAGAGATACACAGGGAGGAGGATCCAATACATGCATGTATATATATATATATATGTCATGCAGAGGCAGTACTAGACCATATTAGTACTCTAGCCAGCTAGCTAGCTGTACTCCGTCCGTACTGACAGGATCCCCAATTTATTTAGTTGCAGAGAGCAGTAGGTAATAACCTTATGCAGCCGATCGATGGGCAGCACACATGTATTTAGCTGCTGGGACTGTGACCAATGTAGGCACCCACAGCGTTGAGGGCCTGGCCGTCGGAGCGGCCGAAGAAGGCGACGATAGCGCCGCTCGCCACCGGGATTTCGAAGTAATCTCCTTTACTCTCTGACCCGCACGACGCACGATACTCTCTGTCCGTTTCGATACCCAGACTATTGACAAAATATTCACCAGTCGTGCCGTATAATTTAGTCACATAGTTACCTTGACCTGTTATTCCAGCGTCAAACTGCACGCATGCATATATATATATATTAGTAGTAGAACATGTAATGGGAATAGGATGCCAATATAAGCATGATGTACGTAGAACATGGATATATATATATATATAGACGATGACGACGAACGTGCATACACATACCAGACTTTGGTATTGATTGGCCGTCGAGCCCCATATTACTGGGGGAAGGCGTTTCAGGTGTTTGTCGTAGCAAGTGAATCGGATGCCGCTGATGATCCCGTTGTTGGTCGAAACGTCAAGTTTATCGAGTTTATATGGCACCTCGAAGGCGATGTCCACTTCAGTGCCTTCTGCCGCTCCGAACATCCCAATCTTCAGCGGTGCCGGCGAATGATGAGGCGAATGATGTCTCGCCTGCGTGCATTCACGCGCGTGCACCCAGATCGATAAATAATTACGTGCAGAAATTAAGTGCAAAATATTGTTGTTTTCGAATGCTAAAAACGGTGGTCCGGTCCCTCCGTTGGTTGAGAAGTATAAAGTCTGTAGTTTAGAGATATAAGTTTCATATTTAGATTTAATGAAGTCTTTTCAATTATACCCTATTTATTCTCTATCAACCATATGCATTTATTTATTACTATCCACATAAAGTATTAGAGCAATCCCAGTAGGAGTTTCAACTGAATTTCATTCTCATTAAATGATATGACACATCATTAATTATGTTTGGTGACATGATAAAGTAAAATTATGAATAGAGAGATAGAGAGAGTTTCATCTAGATGAAACCTGAGATACACGGTTACCTAGACAAAACCTGATGTGGCACTCTTAGAAACTGGGGAATGAAACTATGCACTAGGAATGGCCTTAGTATTTCTCATCTTCTAATTAAGACAATTAAGTACTGGGGTATCTAAGTCAATTTTTTCATATCTTTATCAATTTAACCGTAACCTTAATTCTTATGTGAGGTCAAAATACGCTCATCCTCTATTTCTGAACGGAGGGAGTAAAATAACTAACATTTGCTCTGCTTTATGAGAAAGTAATTCTTTAAAAAACAATGATTGTGTAAGCCCAGCCGCAGAGAACCACAAATCCTAAAAAATAGTTAAATGCTTTCATGGTATTTGGATATACGTACTCCTCCGATATAATATAACAGCTTAACCTCTTCTACAACGTATTAATTAAAATAGAGGTAGAGAGTAGCACTCATATTACAAAAATTATACTCCTGGTATTCTTTTTATTTTCTCAACAATAAAAAATTATGAGAAGAAAATAGGCAGATATATATTACGAAGCGGAGGAAGTATCTGCTCACCAAAACCAACATACTAATGTATAATTTGAACTGGAAGTAGTGTAACTAATGATACATGATCGATGGAAAATAAATTAAGAAATTAACACTTTTACCATTGATTGCGTGCTCGCGCGCTAGTTGTGATGTAGTAGTACTTGTGCGCCTTGGCTGCGGTGTTATGCTCGATGAAACGAAGATGCCCCGCCTATTTATAGAGCTCAATCCATGGCGGATCCAATGCGGTGTTATAAGACCCTAATTTTAGCGGTTGTATATGGACCGTTGGATCAAAACGTGATGGCTCAGATATTCTCAAGTACTTTATGGAAAAAATACTGTAGCAGCCTACAATTGTAACAACTTTCGTACATAAAGTGATTAATCCACACCATTATAAGTTGAACCTACTAGGATCAACAGTGTAGATCTTTCTCTTTTTATCCGATTAACGTGGGAATTTCTAACCTTAAAGAGTGAATATATATGGTGGCTTTTTTGCTTTTGTTTTAATAACATAATACTCCCTCTAGTCACAAATACATGTTATTTTGGGGATACATATGCTGTTAAACTTTCAAAATTTTAGCCATGGGTATCTTTTTAAATATTTATATTGGATCCATAAAAATCATATATAGGTGTCGATTCGTCCCGAAGAGTAATTTTGTAGTATTGTAATTTTTATTAGGTTTTATAAAATATTGCAAAAGAAATTAGTTATTACAGTGGTGTTTAAGAGACCATATTGTTATCCAAAGCGACATGTATTTGTGATCGGATCAGTAGTATAGTATAATAGATAAATATATAGTAAAAAGAAAGCTAATACTCCATTGCCACTCCTAGACCTAACCCGGGATTGACCTGACCCAAAGCCTGGATACAGCTTCCCCTGTTCCCTCCCTCGTGTTCTCATCCGTGTTTGCATTCGATCGAGAGAGAGGGTGAACGGAACGACGCAGAAGATCTCGCTTACAACCTTCCATCTAGCCGGCTCGGGTGTTTGCCCTCTCGTTGATTCTTAGTTTTAGCTTATGCGTAATTCGATTGATAAAGGTATTGTCGATCGCAACATCATATCGCATCAGAATACTTTGAGCCTACCCGGCTCGATCGAATTCCTCGCCATGCTGCGACCTATGCGCTCTCAAGATCCTGACGGTGGCTGCTCCCATTTAACCTGGAATTAATTAACATTCTCAACCTAGCGCTTTTGGTTTTCTCTTCCATTTTTTGAGTGGAGATCGATGCCTCTTCTAGACCGCTGGATTTGTTCCCGTCGGTCTAGGTTTGTAGGAGGTATTTTCTAATAGTTTTATCTATGAAAATATTTTTCAAGACAAATCTGCATATATGATTCGCATGTATCTAATTTAAATATTTAAAAAGATATTAACGGTAAAATTTTTAAAAATTTTACTGTGTGTGTATGTATATATATAATGATAACTACTTATGATAGGATAGAGTATAAATATATCGGATAAAAGTTGTGAAACCAAGGAAGTAATACTTGCACCGGCTGGCCCTCATTAAATCGAAGACACACGACATCAATGCTTAATTAAGCACGACATCAATGCTTAATTAAGCGGGCGGCGCCAAGGAGGAGTTACGGAAGCTAGCACATGCAACAAGGAGGAGTTATGGAATAGTTAAGTAGAAGAAGAAAACGAGCGGATGTACGTACGCGGTACCCTACGCGCATGCATGATGCGCGCGCGAAGGATCGGATCGATGTATCGAGAGTTTGAATGCGCTAAGAAGATCGATCGACGTGAGAAATTTTTGATTCGTAGAGGGTTGGTTCATGGTTGGATCCAGGGAATTAAATTTCGTTGAGATTTTGGATTTCGAGACTCCACGAAATCCAAACTGCCGGCTGAAATTTATTTGAAATTGCTACAGTAAAAAAAGAAATTTCGTTTTTTTTGAAATTACTACAGTAAAAAAAAGAAATTTCGTTTTTTAAGCAAAAATTTGTGAATTTTGACGAAATTTGAACTTTTAGGGCCGGATTTGGTCTAATAACCTATAAGAAAGTGATCTTCTATGAAAATTTATTGAAAAAATGAATTTTTGAAACATTTTAAAATTTTGGTAGAAACACTGTTAGATTTTTATAAAATTTCATATGCGGTTTCTAAATTACTTATACGATTGAATTCATCCGCATTTAAGGAACCAAAAATAGCGTTCATTGCTTGAGCATTAAGATGAACATATCTTTTATTTTGTTCAGCTGTTAAAGCGGGATCACCGGTCACAACATAACCTTCATTAACAATTCTCCATATGTTGGGACTCATAGCTTTGAAGTAAACCGTCATACTTATTTTCCAATACGCATAATTTGTACCATCAAAGAAGGGAGCTTTTCCAATTGAAATCCCCTCGTTGGCTATCTTTGCTCTCTAGGCGGTGAAGCCAAAATAAAGAGAGACCAAGCTAGAGGGGGGTGAATAGGAGGTTTTTAAATTTTCTACGCTAAATTTCAAGTTTAACGATTACTAAGTCCGAATGACAAATTTGGCACTTTTGATACCTAACAATTCTAGTGATCACCAAATGATGTCTCTACTCAAGTATATCAATAGCTAAGCAAGTATAGCATAAAGATAATCAATTTGCTAGAATTGCACAAGAGTAAAAACAACGCAAACCACAAATGATGGACACGTGAATTTTTATCTCGTGGTCTCGGAGACTTGCCGGTCTCCCCTACTCCACGTTGAGGTGACTTGAACTTCTTCAAGCTGGCTCCTCTCGCTTGAGCCTTCCCCGATCACTAGAGGTAGCTCTTCCCCGCTCCGGGTAGGCGAGCTCCTTGCCTTCACAACCGTCCGGGCCTTCACACAAGCCTCTTTGTGAAGATCACCGGAACCTCACGCCTCTAAGCCGTCTAGGAGGCGGCAACCTCCAAGAGTAACAAACTTGATGTAGGCTTGAAACTGAAGAATGCAATCAATATGGCTCACTTAATGCAATGCACTCAATTTTCCTCTCCAAGAACTCAAGAATCAAGAATTGAATGCACTAGAGTGTGAAGAGGGTTGCTAGGGCTTAAGGAGTATTCAATGGAGTCACCAACTAGCTCCTAGCACAGGTGAGGGGGTATTTATAACCCCCCCAAGCACAGACTAGCCGTTATTTGCTTTTTACTCAGAAAACACGACATGGCGGTATTCGCCTCTAAGGGCGATAGTACCGCCCACAATATCTAGCGGCTATTCGGCGCAATTAATGCTCTGACACGTAGCCGTTACAGTGCAAATTTTATATGGCCGGTACTACCGCTATATGGGTGCGGTAGTACCGCACCTTGCCAGCCAGAAGAAAAGCGTTTTGTTATATTTCTCTGCGGGCTTAAGTCTTGATAATACCGCATTTTATGTACTACCGCCCAAACTCGCCGGTAGTGCCTTGGTAGAGACCGAAGGATGGCTCTCTGCCATAAAGCTACATGAGAGAAGCTGCCGGTAGTACGCATTTTGCGGTACTACCGCCACGCCTAACGGTAGTGCGGCGGAGCTTACTCGGAAGAAATGTTGTTATGCTAAAGAGCTACCGCCATTATACGTCCGGTAGTACCGCACCTACGGTACTACCGCTCTACCATGTGCGGTAGTGCCGGCCTCAATAAGAATTTGCAGAATTTAAACGCCTCTCGAATGCATGAATGTACCACTAGACTTTTGAGCCATACTTGATGCACTTTTAAAGTTTAAGACCCAAATCACGTCCCTCTTAATAGTACGGCGACTATTCTAACAATCCGATCTTTACTTCTAACTCCAAGATCGGTAAAATGTCTAGAAAAATATCTCTAAAGTTTTATACCTCCATTTCTTATGCTTCTTTGATGCGTACTCCACTTTTTGTACTTGTGACAATCTGACATCCTTGAAGAATAAGTTTTTCCTGTTTTCAACTTGCTCAAGAAAACAACGTTAGTCTTTTAGCCTTGATTGTCATTAATTACCAAAACCTTAAACACATGGGGGCCTAGATGCTTTCACACTAGCATGGTGCTTTTGTAGGCTTTTTTTGGTAAGGTAGATGTGCACGAGCAGGCTTTCGACTGGTCAGAGGGCGTAGAGGAGATGCAACGGCTTGGGGTAAAAATTCCCATGGGCAGCGATGGAGTTGTGCCATGGCAGGGATAAGGAGTCTAGAGGCTGCCACGGTAGAGCAAGGTGGAGGCGAAGGCCGTTGCGACAGGAGGCGGGTGCGACGTGGCAGGGGCTTCTATCGCGAGTGAGCACGGGTGGTAGGCGGGGCTACCGTGGTAGGGAAACTGGGGCATTTTGCTTGCCGCGGTAGAGAACAGAAAGGGGGAGAGAGGGGAGAGACAAGTGCTGACCGGTGGGGCCTAGGAAGAGGAGCTCGCTACCAGGTGGGGTTGGCTTAGTCAGCAGGCCCACTTGACAATGATATAGTTGAGAGACAAAAGGAGAAATTCAAACTTTGATTTTGGCAGCATAATCCACTAATTTAATTGATCTAGCAAAATAAGGTATAAATATTTTTAAATTTTTTTTGAGTGATCCTAAGGCAATGCTTAAGCTACCATAAAAATTTCAATTGATGATCAAACATGTACAATTTTTAAAAATTCTAAAAATGTTGTTGTCCCATTTAAATCTTACTGTTTTTTATTTTTTAAAGGCATTAAATGATTTCAAATTTTTTGAAACTTTTTCAAGGAGACCCGGGGATTGTTTAGGATTTAAATAGATTATATTCTCATTTGATTTTGGAATTTAGATTTAAGAATTCACATCTTTGACAGGATTTAAATGGATTTTATGTTCATTTGATTTTGGAATTTAGATTTAAGAATTCACATCTTTGACCATCATAAGCAATTTATTAAATGAAAAAATTCCTAAGAAATTCAAAAATAATGGAAATTCAATTTAGGGCCAAAATTCAAATTAAAATTTTGAATTTCACCTCTTTGTATTTTTAGGCTGTTACACTTAAGCTCAAGCCTACCCTCCACCCTCACCGGGACCCCCTATACCAGTCTTCGGCGGCCTCAGTCCCTCCATGGGCAACGTTGGCCGTTGGGCAGTTGCAGAAAAAAGAGGAAGAAGAAAACTTAGAGAGGTTGGCTCGTGGCTCGTGAGCCTTTGCCGCATCCCATGAGGCCTACTACGGCCTCACTAACATCCACCCCATCACACCATATTCCCCTACCGGCCAAATTCCCAATTGATCATCCCAATCCAAATCAAAGAATACATGGCACCTAAGAGTGGGTTTACGAAGAACCGAAGAAACCTAGTTGGCATTGCGATAGTGGTCTGGACTAGTGTTGGGCGGCAGAGCAGACAAAGAGAAGACAGGAAGGGATGGGGGAGCCACTGCTGAGGAACATAGGGCGAGGGCCAAGGGGCCGACCAAGTGGCCGGCCAAGGCCGAGGTGCTACTCACCACTGCCCAGGCCCTAGGTGTCACCACCAAGGCAGCTAAGGAGTGAGCTAGGGCAAACAACTGACCACCGAGGGATAGAGGTTGATCTAAAGGAGGACTGGAGGAGGAAAGGAGATGGAGGATGGGAGGAGGAGGAGGCGAGAAGCTGCCCTGCTGCTGAGTGACCGAGGAGTCGAGGTCGAGCGAGTGAGCGACTGAAGAATTAAAAGATCGAGCTAAGCTACTATGCTACCGACTACAAGACTACTGTGTTGCCGATCACTACTATCCTACATTGCTGTTATTATATATATTATATATAGAAATACACGACTACAATTTACAAATTTACAATGTACTCAATAATAGTCAATAGTGAATGTTTCTTAAGTCCTAATTATTTACTATTTAGGTTCAATAGTAGTAATTTAACTGTATTACACATTTACATTTATACTTGTTCGTAGATTTACAATAATGGAGAAACAGACGATGACGATGAGGGAAGCCAAGCTGCCAGCCGGGGTCCACCGGGCGTCAGCCATGAGAGATGGTTGGATCTTCTCCTGCTCGATCAGCGTCGGCCTAAGGAGTGTGGATTTGAGTCTTGACTTGAGCCTCAAGGACTTGTATGTATATACAATTACATTTTGTAATATATATTGTCTAGTTAATAATTCCAACGGAGAGGGTGATTTTGGCATTGGAGAGGGTCATTTCAGTGGGTAGGAGGTTGAATGTGTCGAGATGGAGGTAAAATTGAGGCAAGGGAAGAAGTAGCAATGTTGTTTTGGCCGGCGGCATAGGGCAGAGGAGGAATCAGTGGTGGCTACCCAGCCCTAGTTTCCTTGTCTAGTGCCATTGCCACTTCCTTCTCCTCTACCTCAACCTCTTTGTCCTCCTCCTCCCTCCCTGTTGGCCTATACCAAGTCACCGTCTAGTCGATTGTTCAGCCCACCAAATTAACTATCCAATCTGTCGCACCTAGCTTCACCCCACCACCTAGACACCGATTTTGACCACCTGTGATCATCTAGACCGGCTGGCCATGTAGGCCACCTATTATAGCCAAATCGCAACAACATCCCTATGCCTAGCTCCTTGATGGCACCCGCCTAGGGAATACTGCTACAGTGAGTGACTAAACCATCATGAATAGTTTAATTAGAGTGCAATTAACACAATCGAGTCAAGAGGAAAATGAGCAAGACATAAGGAGTTATACTGGTTCGAGCCCCTGTGAAGGTAAAAGATCTACTCTAGTCTTGCCCTGAGGCAAAGAATTTACTATGTTCGAGTACAAGTGTTTGCTCTCTAGCCTAAACTCTGGTGAATTCTGTATACGTGGAGTCTACTATCTTGTAGCTTTGGTCTGCTTGCCCCTACTGTATTCGCCTCAAGGGGTTTTATACCTCTCCTGGTTGTTACTAGAAACGGTCAGGAGAGATTCCCGGAGTAGTGGCCTGATGCGTACTGAAGGTGGGTTGTAGCCGTTCCGCATCTACCGCCCACGTTCGCCTTAACTCCGGCATTCAAGGTCCTGGCAACCATCGAGTAAACGCACGTCCTGGGCCCGGGCTAAACTACCCCAAGCGAAAGCTGAATCCGCGCGTCCCAAGCTCGAGGTCATGCGGGAGTTGCACAGTCAAGGTCGTGGTCGGAGACTTCGCGGCCCAACCCTGATCTAGGGGCCCCGTTGACCATGCTTTTGACCTGCTAGAGATTTCTCAGTCCTCGTCAATGTCCAGAATCCATGCCATTAAACTTCCAAAATTTTTACCGTCAATAGATTTAAAATTATCTAAATTTCCTTTGTAAAATTATACCATTAGATTAGCCATCAAAAATACTTTTATAATTTTATTAGTATATCTTAATGTAAAGTTACAAAATGTAACAATCAAAGTCATATCTTGGAGACCATAAAAAATAAAAAAATCAAGTAAAAAAGAATGGAAAGAGCCTAAAATTGTAACAACTTTCTTATATATGTGATTAATCTGCACCGTTATAATTTGGACATACCGAGGTCGATGGTATAGATATTTCTCTTTTTATCCGATTAACATGGAAATTTCTTACTTTTGAGAGTGAATGTGGTGGTTTCTATTACTTTTGTTTTAATGACATAATACTCCCTCTAGTCACACATATATTTCGTTTTAAGATATGTGTAGTCAAACCTTTAAAATTTTAGCCATCGATATATTTATAAATATTTATATTGGATCTATGAAAATCATATATGTATATTAAGTCTCAAAAAGTACTTTTATAGTATTATAATTTTTATTAGGTTTTATAAATATATTGTAATAGAAATTAGTAGTCAAAGAGGTGTTTAAAAGACCACGTTGATATTCAAAATGATATATATTTATGATAAGAGTTGTATAATATAATAGAAAAATAGTACGTAGATAATACTTCATTGCCATTTCTAGACGTAACACGGGATTAACGTGACCCCAAAGCCTGGGTGCAGCTTCACTGTTCCCTCCCTCGTGTTCTCACACGTGTTCCTGTTCGATGGACGACCGAGAATACATCTTCTTCCTAACAAATCGGTGCTTCTGTTCCATCCGTCCCTCAATTATCTCTCCCCCTTTTACAGCCACAAGGACGTACGCGAGAGAGAAACGACTACAGCCTTCCATCTGGCTTGGGTGTTTGCCCACTCGTTGATTTTTAATTTTGGACTATGCGTAATTCGATAATATATATATATATATATATATATATATATATATATATATGTGTGTGTGTGTGTGTGTGTGTGTGTGTGTGTACATATATGTACGTGTATATGTATCTGGTGGCTATTTATTTTGCAGTAGCACGTAGCGTTACCTATTCTACGTGTGAGCTATAAACCTTCTCACATTAGTCGTAAACCTGATCGTAATTTGATGTCATGCAAAACCAAGGCATAAACATATTCAAACTATTCATGTAAATCAATCAATAACGTCTTCCACGCAACGGAGCAGTAAATGACTAATAAATGCTATTTTTTGTTTGTAAATGAATCTTTCTTTTTTTGATTTGGCCTTCTGTACATTGGTTTTGAATTTGTGACATTTTGTGCTTTGGACTTCTTGTAAGGCTTTTTTTTTTGGTACCGCTTCTCGGGTTACACTTGTAAATGCTAAACCATTAGATTGAAATTTACGATGTGCCAACCCTATCTAATAAGAAAATTTAATTAAGAAAATTTTAAGGAATTAAACGTTGCCTTATAAACTGACCCACAAATACCTAATCTATATAGAAACCATTTTAAAATAATATTTTAATGAACGAAATGTTGCCTTGTACCGCTAATCCGCTATCTAACCATCTTTCCCCTGTTTCAAACTTCTTAACGGATGAGGTTGCAAGGAACCTATGACGCGATCCATCAAACACCCACTAGGAGTAGTGAATAATAAGATTCTCAATCTTCTCAAATTGACCTTCTTGCCTCACCTTAACCCGATCATCGAGCTACCACTGTCTAATGCTACATCATAATCGGTTTTAACCTTAGAACCGATTGGGATGATTCCCCGCCAATTGTTAACACCATCGCCGAATCATCTATCACAATCAGTTTTTTCCTTAAAGTCAGGAACCGACCCACATAAAGTGATAGTATTGTACCATTCTGGAATGTAGTAGTATTAGTAGTCAAGGTTAAAGAAGTTTGATTACACACATTCTAAAACATGATATATTTCTCAGCCGAGGGAGTAACACATCGCCTTAAATTAGATTACACACAAAAGCGCAACAAGTATAACAAATATCTCCAATGAAACCAAATGCGTCCACTATAGATAGTTAAAGCATAGGCGCATCAGTGTGAGGAGGCAAGGGCAACACGAGGAGGAGAGGTGGAGGAGGAAGAAAGGAAGGAGATGAGAGGGAGGAGGTGGAGGTGTGCAGAGCTGGCCACATCGGTCGTGGTGATGAGGTGAGGTAGGGGAAGGGTGATGGGGCACAAGCAGGTGGGAGTGGGAAGGAGAGGAGGCAGTTTGGGCTTGTGATTAGTGGCCTCTTAACGCAATCCTACCACACGTTGACTTAGTTCAAAATAAAATCACAATTCAAACTTAATTTCATATTTTGTTCATTTTAGAAGAGACGATTTTAACATTGCAATTGTTATCACTACTACAAAATCACAATTCAAACTTAATTTCATATTTTGTTCATTTTAGAAGAGAGGATTTTAACATTGCAATTGTTATCACTACTACAAAACCTCAAATATGTGACGGTCTATCTGTGTTGTTTTTTTTTGAACTGACATAGATAACGTTTTTCTGTCGATTCTAAAATTTAAAATGACAGGAAGACTATTTGTGTCGGTTTTTAATTAGAACCGACACATGCATTATTTGTGTCGGTTCCATTTAAAAACCGACACAAATAGTCTAATTTTTTGTATCGGTTCTAGTAAAAAACCGACGCAAATAGTAGTCATATTATTTGTGTCGGTTCTAGCAAAAAACCGACGCAAATAGTCTTCGCCTCCACACCATTAGTAAAAACATCATAACTATTGACTCGTAAGTCCGATCGGGATGTTCTTTGGCTCGTTGGAAAGCTAATGAGAAGTTCCATCCGAAAATGCTAAAGTTCAAAAATCAGCAGGTCTTTCAATAATTATTTGTGCGAGTGTGGCGATAGAATTAATAAAAAACGTCGTTTAGGATCTTAAAACGGCCTCTGAAGTTTTGTACCCGTTTCAGAGTATGACAACACTAAAATATAGCTCAAACCGTGTTCGGAGTATGATAACATTAAAATCAGTGTTCCGGTGCTTTGCGGGGTTAAGGAGAGAGGGACGTTTTATGTGACATATGCGATTATACCAGCACTAAAACACTGGATCCTACAAGAACTCCGAAGTTAAACGTGCTTGGGTGAGAGTAGTAATAGGATGAGCGACCCTCTCGGGATGTTAAATCCACTGGATCCCATTAGAACTTCAAAGTGAAGCGTACTTGGACGAGAGTAGTATTACTAGGATGGGCCACATGAGGTGGATGCGTGGCACGGAGTTGCCAGATATCACATAATTACAAATAATAACCGATACATTTTTTGTCACATTATGTATGTCGGTACGTCGGTTTCTGATTGGGGGCCTCTTCACCTAGTCCTACTCCTTCCTGCCACACGTTAACTATCCAACAGTCTAGAAAAAATCTGTGCGACATGGCCCCGCGGTCTTCCGCCCTTTCCATTCATTCGTAAGGACACAACACAAGTTGCACGCACAGACGTATAAAAGAAAATCAGACACCGTTTAATACACAGCGAGACACACTGACAAAATTAATTAAGGTGGAGCTAGCAATAAAGCATTAGTTTCTCAAGGAAAATACTTAGTTTCCGAGACTTTTATTCATTACAAGCCATGACGTACGGTATAAACAGCGCAGACACAAACTTGTAGAGAAGAAACACTTGAGAGACTGAGACAAACAGGGAGGAGGATCCAATACATGGATGTATATATA
This sequence comes from Guadua angustifolia, assembly GCA_036346375.1. NCBI lineage: Eukaryota > Viridiplantae > Streptophyta > Magnoliopsida > Poales > Poaceae > Guadua > Guadua angustifolia. Next base: position 79,390 of record JAYEVE010000197.1, read on the forward strand.
TATGGCATGCAGAGGCAGTACTAGATCACTAGTACTCCAGCCAGCATGCAAGCAAGCTAGCTGTACTCCGTACTGACAGGATCCCCATTTTTATTTAGTTGCAGAGAGCAGTAGCTAGGTTACCGTATGCAGCCGATCGATGGGCTGCACACATGCATTTAGCTGCTGGTACTGGGAGCAACGTAGGCACCCACAGCGTTGAGGGCCTGGCCGTCGGAGCGGCCGAAGAAGGCGACGATAGCGCCGCTCGCCACCGGGATTTCGAAGTTACGTCCTGAATCTGTCCCGCGCGACTCACTTGTGCCAGTGTTCGTTGTGATACCCAGACTGTTGACAACATTAGCACCAGTCGTGCCGTATAGTCTGGCCACAGAGTTACCTTTACCTGCTTCAGCGTCAAACTGCACGAATGCATATTGGTTATAGAAGATGTAATGAATAGGATACATAGAACATGGATAGACGATGACGACGAACGCGCGTGTGTATACATACCAGAGTTCTGAATTCACCACTCGTCGAGCCCCAGATGAAGTCTGTGGGGCGGGAATTCGGATCCTTGAAGGCGCAAACGAATCGGATGCCGCCGATGATCCCCCCGTCGATCCAAACTTCGAGTTTTTTGAGTTTAATTGGAATCGAGGTGGGGGATGTCCACTGCATCGCCAGCTTCCGCTCGAACGGCCCAATTTTCACCAGCCCGGGCGCCTGATTCCTCATGCGCGCGCGTGTGCACCCAAAGAGATAAATAAGTACGTGCAGAAACTAAGTACAAAAAATTGTTGTTTTCGAATGCTAAAAATATGATACACCCTCAGTTCAGAAATATAGTCTATAGTTAAGAATAATCTTGTTTACAAATATAAAGTTTGTGTGCAATTTTAATGAAGCTTTCCTATTGTACCTTATATATAATTTATCTAACATACGTATTTATTCATTCACTACCCACACAAGTATTATCTCTCATCCTCCAAGACAATTAACTAGAGTATCTAAATCATTTTCTTTTGTACCCTTGTCAATTTCATCGTACCCTTAATTCTTGTCTGAGTCAAAATCGTCTTATGTTTACGCTAGGCGGAGTAATAATTAACATTTGCTCTTATTTATGAGAAAGTAATTAAGGCCATGTTTGGATGGGCTAAAGCTAATTGTTAGTGGCTAATGGCTAGAGCTAATTGTTAGCCACTAATAATTTGCAACTAAAATTAGCCAGAGCTGTTTGGATACATAGCCAATGGTTGGGTTAATTTATTAGAAAAGTCATATTTGCCCCTCATAACAACACGAATTAGGAAGTGAGGATAAGGCCATGAGAGGTATTTTAGACTTTTTCAGCGTGTTACGCTATTAGCCCAAATTAGCTCACTCACCGGCTAATGGGTTAATTGTTAGCTGAGGGTTGGCTAAAAATTAACCCACCTATTAGTCTTCTTTGTTTGGATAGACTAAGGCTAATTTTAGCAAACTAACAATTAGTCCAGGGATCCAAACATGGTCTAATTCTTTTAAAAAACAATGATTGTGTAAGCCCAGCCGCAGAGAAGCACAAATCCTTAAAAATAGTTAACCACTTACTCCGATATACTACAACTGCTTAACCTCTTCTACAACGTATTAAAGTAGGGGCAGAGTAGTAGCACTCATATGATCTCACAATGATTATACTCCTGGTATTCTTTTTATTTTCTCAACAATAAAAAATTATGAGAAGAAAATAGGCAGATATATATTACGAAGCGGAGGAAGTATCTGCTCACCAAAACCAACATACTAATGTATAATTTGAACATTAATTGAGAAACACTTTTACCATTGATTGCGTGCTGCGCGCTAGTTGTGATGTACTTGTGCGGCTTGGTTGCAGTGTTATGCTCGATGAAACGAAGATGCCCCGCCTATTTATAGAGCTCATCAAATCCATCGCGGCTCAAGTCTATGATTTTCATGTGTCCAATGACTGCGTCTGCGTGGAATACTCTGTAGACTTGTTGACGTCAAAGGCGTGTGACGTCACACATGGTGTAATTTGCACACGTCGTCTGTACATGTTGGCTATTGCAGTGCAGCAGGCGCAGACGGTGTACACGACGTACGATGCAGGCGTATGTGCGTATGGAACCCCAAGACATACGACGCCAATGCTCCCCACGTTCACCGAGCCAGTTCTTTTTATAGTTTGTTATATAAAACTTGACTATAATACGATCTTTATTACACTCTATAGAGTTACCGGCCAGGAGCTCCCTCCATGTGTCCTCCTTCCGTGAAAGCCCTTCAAATAAATATGTAATTACATTTAGGTCATTTCACGGTTGAGGTAATTTTATTACTGATTTAATTGAGCTAACAAATAATGTTAGAAATTTTTGAAACTTTTTTATAAGGATCCTCGGAGCATGCCTAAGCTACCATAAAAAATTCGGATTGTTTTCAAAGTTGTACAATTTTTAAAATTCCGACAACGCTACTAATGCATTCAAAGCAACGTACTCCATTGATTTAATTGAGATAATAAATCATGTTAGAAATTTTTAAAACTTTTTTATAAGGGTTCTGAGAGTATGCATAAGCTACCATAAAAAATTGGACCATTATTAAACTTGTGTGATTTTTAGAAATTCTGAATGCATTTAAATTTCACTTTTTTTTGGTTTTCCAGAGCCATCAAACCAATTTGATTTTTAAAACTTTTTGAGAAGAGTCCTGAGAGCATGACTAAGCTACCATAAAATTTTCAAATTATGATCAAACTTGTGCAATTTTTTTTAAAAAAATGACAATGGTGCTAATGCATTTAAAGCAACTTCACTGATTTAGTTGACCTGTTAAAGCATGTTGAAAATTTTTGAAACTTTTGAGGATGGCTCTAAGAGCATGTCT